>CAUYQG010297107.1:0-37912 GCA_963574415.1 Tarsius wallacei
GGCGCTGGGCGCGCGGGCACCCGCGGACCGAGCGGACCAGAGCGGGCGGCCAGGCGCTTGCCCGCCCCGTGCCACCGAAGCCGCTGCTCCGGGGCACGGGACCAGGCACCTCCAGCGCCCGCCGCCGCCGCCGATGCGGCCCGGCCACTTTTAGCCGGGAGGGAGGGCCGGAGACCCGGGCCGCCGAGAGCCGCGAGCCAGCCGCGCCGAGAGCCCCGCCGACCCGCCGCGAGCAGGGACCGACGCCCGCCCGTCGCCGCCGCCCGGCCGCTATGGATCTATTCGACTTTTTCAGGGACTGGGACTTGGAGCAGCAGTGGTAGGTGTTGATTTTTGCCTTCTCCTTTGATGAGCGGGTCCCCTGGCGGAGTCCGAGCTCTTCGCCTTTGTTAAGAGGAGCCGGGGCCGTCGTGGGGGGCGCCCCGGACGCCCTCTCACTTGCTCCGTGCCACCTCTGGCCCTGGCCGAGGGGGACTCCACGGTCGGGTGCGGGGATTAAGGGGAGGTACGAGGAGCGGGAGGGATGCGGACCCGAAAGCGTCGCTTTGCGCTCCAAGTCTAAAGAGTTGCATTTGGCCCACCTCGAATCCGGTGCCACTGGAGGGCTGAGCCCCACGACCTCCGCCGGGCTTTCCTCCCGGAGGGGCTCGCTGGGTCGTCCTCCTCGCGTCCTGGATGCCGCCCGCCCGAAATGCCTCAACTTTCCAGGTGCCCAACGCCCGCGGCCGCCGTGGGGGAACGGCAGAGGCAAGGTGCCGCCGGTCGGCCCCTGCTTCCTCCGTGGCCACCGCCCCCGCTGCCGCCACCTTCATCCCGGTGCGGCGCGCACACCTTCCTTTCTGCGGCCTTAGCCCAAGTTCCCCGCCCTCTGGCATGGAGCGGCGGCTTTGGGGACCACCGCGCAGGGGGCCCCGGGGGTGGGGGTCGATTTTGGCGCTTCTCTTTCAAGACTGAGAGGTTTTTGAAGTTTGCCCCCAAAGTCGGCCGCTCCGATGTCAATGCACAGTTAATTAACGGCTGAATCTCTGTCGGCCTCCCACTGGCAGGCAGCCGTAGATCTGTGTAATGGGCACCCAGCTCGGATAAAAGGTTGAGCCAGCTCTTCACCAAATAGCCTAAACTTGTCGATGAGACATTTGCAAAGACGGTGCAGAGGTGACTGGGAAGCCAGAAAGTTGTGACTTTCTTCATGATGTGCGTGCGCGCGTGCATAAATACTGATATACATATTTATTAACTTTTCAAAAACTTCACCTGCTACAAACATGATCACTGTTCATTTGTCATAACGTTTTAACATGTCAGTTTTCTCCACAGCTTTCGGAATTAGATAGCGGGAGGGCGCGGCAGTCGCCACTTAGAGTGGCACTCTTGGCCATTGCCTTTTTAAATGCAGTTAGAATGATCTGTGGTACCTACCAATGGTGCGAAATCTTTTGCAATGTTAAACTACTAGCGGCCGTTGGCTATGAATGCTATGCATTTTTACAAGGATTTCCCCTGTTGATGTGATATTTTAGGCAATTTCCTTCTTAAAAAAGGGTCATACGCTTGGCCAACAGCTTCATTATGCCAAACATGACTCCTTTGGTTGCAAATCCAAGATAATCAGAACTTAAATGCATTTTATTTTACAGCAATTCCGGGTAAATCCTTGAAGCACAAATTACATTGCATCAGTATTAATCTGTAAGACATTTTTGATACATGCAGCGTTTTATCAGCTCTACAGAAATACATTATATCACATTTTTTAAAAATTATGCTGTTATTTAAGAGTAAAAATGACAATAAAATTATTGTTCAAGTAAATATTATGCTCTTTCACATCCTTTACTCTGCTTCACTAATTTATTTTTCAGATAATTGATAACCACAGCACTACTATTTGCATACAATTTGCCTAATATATGGAGTGGGTAACATGTTAAATTAACATTGTTATCATTGATTTCATGGGTATAGTTCAATTGTTAAACATATATAAAATAGTAGTTTTTTAAAAAAACATGTTCATTACATTATTTTAATTCCAGTTCAATCTTACGCACATGCAGTTGTATATTTAAATGGGATGGGCTCTTTTATTTTTGATTTTTTTTTTTCCAAAAAGACATGTCCCCTTACCCTTTTTGGGAGGCTGTCTTTTCTTATTTTGTGGAAAATGAAAGAAACAAACAAAACAAAAGCAAACATTTTTTTCCTCCAGAGCGCTAACTATGCCACATCAGTTGAGAAACATACAGACTTGGACACTCCATAAATATTATGTGAAATATTGATGAATTAGTATAACACATCTGTATGAGTAAGTCTGTCTTTTCCCTTGACTTATGATTCAGGAAAAATTATCTTCTTACTGTTTGATTGTGAGAGGCAAGCTTCCTTATGCATCTGGGTTTATAAACATGTGTAATGTGGTTGTGCTTCTGTATTCTATACACCCCCACAGAGAAAAGGAACATAAATGTGATGATCGTGGATGAACTAAAAAGCTTGACATTGTCTTGAGTGGAAATCACTTCTTTTCCAAACTCTCTTTGGACATCCAAAGCATGCCAGTTGCGTGTTCATTACATGTTTACTTCCCCTCCTTGGGGATAAGTAGCTACTGAAAATAATGGCATTCATTCCCTCACCACAAACCCCTAGGAAGGCCAAGGAAGGAAAAGGGGTCACCAAAGTTAAGGATCTTATTGACCTTGAATCTATTCTGAACATTCACCTGTGAAAGAGTAAGCTTTGAGCTATCGCTACTGCAACCCTAGATGTCTGACAATAAATGGATAAGGACAGCTTAAAAACAAACTCATTTTCCTAGACATAATGAAGAAAGACTTTACATACACGGGCATATGTGTTATTTGCAAACACTCGACTATAGTAAACAAAAAGTGTGTGCCCATTTATAAACACACACATTTGTTAGGACGAATGCAAATGGAAAGGATGGGGTATGAATGATGCGGCAGTGTGCACGTATGCGCAGTGTCTGGGAGTGCTCACATGCCCAACAGAACATACCACTGGATTTCACAAACTGCAAGAATGACTTAATGGGTCATGCTCTGGTCTCGATTAAAGGGCCAAAGCTCAAGTTCTTTAAGATTCCTGGATGAATGAGCAATGTTCACCTGAGTTTGAATTTAATATAAACCATTCTGTGAAAGAAAAGGGAGACACAGATGTCTGTTTGTGTACACCAAAGACATCACTTTCTCTTTTTTTAGAAAAGGAAAGGATAAAGAAAAAAAATCAAATTTCTTCATATAAATCATTCCATAGGCTGGCTTGTGGTTACCAAGTAAATGAATTTCTGAGGTGACAGGAAAGCATGGGGCGATAGCATTAATCCCTAGTTATGAGGGAAAAGAAACAAATTCAGAAGGCCTACAAAGTGTCCAGCCTTTCAGTCCTGTAAGCACCTCCTACCAGTATTGATTAGGTATTGCTTTGTGACATGCCAAGGTTCTTTGTGGGAATGCTTATTTTTTTCCATAGGAAGGAAGGAAGAAAATACAGAAGGAAGGAAGAAAAAGAAAAGGGGCAAGAAAATACAGAAAGGGACACAGTCTTAAAAAGAAAAAAGGAAAACCATCATGATGTCAAAATCAAAATGTGAAAAAGCCTAGTGAAAATTGCAGTTAAGTGATTGTGACAGTGACCGGCTTCTCACTGCAAAGGACAGCACCAATTGTTTGTAGTTTTTATGTGATGTCTCACAAGTAGCCTAATTAGAAGCAAGCTTGCAAACGGGCCGTTATACAGGAAGAGACTTAAACTCACTAAACTGTTATATAAATAGAAAGTTCAAAGGTCTGTGAGGGGCTGTCAAGGCTGAGAAAGGGGCCATGTGCCGGCCAGGCTTCTCCTCCTCGGGTGAAGGCAGCCCCCAGGGCCTGCCCCTGCAGCCTGCACTGCACTTTCCCCGGTTTTCCTCGACCTTGCGGGAGCCTGGGCCCGGCCGGGGAGGGGGCGGGGGGCTGCTCTCCAGACAAAAGTGAACTGTTTCAGCTCCAGCCGGGCATGGCCCATGCACTGCAGCAGCCGGCTGCCTCCGCCAGCTCTGCGCGCTCCGGTCTTCGGAGACCTCGTTAGCTGCAATCCTCCGGAAGAGCGGAACAGGACTGTTTATGGATGGGAAGGTGTGGGAGACGGAGGGAACACAACCTTCTCCAACCTGGAGATACGAAGACTGCCATGGGGGAAGGTCCTGTTTTGACTAAGGCCTAGAGATTCCCAGGATTTCTTGTTCTCTTCCTCCACCCATTTATTTTTCCCCTTTTCCTCTGTGGTCCATTAAAAGGAAGACTGCCTCTGGTCTGTTTTCTTTGCTCGTACAATATGCATTCTCCAGTGTGCTTGAGCATTTATTTAGCAAACCATTTTGGGTTGAGTTTCTTAAGGGAATGTATGGGGAGGAGAGATTTAAGGAGGTGAAATTAGCTAGGGATAAGGTCTCTATACTCTTCCCCATCTCCCAAAAAATAAGCGCTATCTCAATGAATCTTAAAAGGCAGATCTGTTGGACAAGGAAGAAAATTATCTCGTGTTAGAAATCAGTTTAATGATACATGAATTGTTTTGCTAATGATTCAGTCAAGCGCTTAACAGCTTTAAAATATACAAATCAAGATAGAAAATGACTGCTTCAAAGACGAATCTGTCATTATACACAAACGGGATTCCATACATCTAAGCGTCTCGTAGATGGATAAAAATCATGTTGTATTTAAACATGCTAATTATTGTTGAATAGAAATGACTTTAATATGCTAACCTTTATTTCATGCCCATTATTCTTAGCTAAGGCGATTTCTTGCGTGCAAAATTTGCACAGATTTAACATATTTGCAAAATAGTAAAAGTCCAATAAAATGGCCATCTTGGAAACAATCTAGAGTTGTGGCCTTAGGAGCCTGTAACTGTAGGTCATACCTCAGAGGAAAACCACCATATACTTGATTAGCCTGTCATGTAGACAAAACAATTGCTACAGTGACTATATTTTTCACTTTTAATTTTGTCTTTCTTTTTCTGATTGCTGTGGGATAAAAAGAGATTTTAAAAACTCACTCACTGATAAATGGAAAAAAATATGTTGCTGATTAATGAAATTAAGAACACAACTTGGAGAAGCCTTTTTTGAGGGTGTTGAGGGTGTATGTGTGTGTTACACCTGTGTTAGAACTCATCATCATCATTGCTACAATAACTTGAGTATTTACTCTGTGTTCCGAGCTTGGACTAAATGCTTTAAATACTCAATCGAATTTAATACTGTGACAGTTTTATGGGCTAGGCCTGTTATTTTATTTTATTTTTATTTTTTGAATCAAGGTCTCACTCTGTCGCCCAGGCTGGAGTGCAGTGGCATGATCACGGCTCACTGCAGCCTCAAACTTCTGGGCTCAAGTGATCCCCCGCCTCTCCCAAGTAGTTGGGACTACAAGCACAGGCCACCATGCCCGGGTAATTTTTTGATTTTCTGTAGAAATTAGATTTCACTATATTGCCCAGGCTGGTATGGAACTCCTGTGCTCAAGCAGTCCTCCAACCTTGGCCTCCGAAAATGCTGAGATTACAGGCATGAGCTGCTGAGCCTGGCCAAGACTTTTTATGATTTTTGTTTTATAGATAAAGCAATGGGATCACACAGTTATTCTGTAATGCAAGCCAGGGTTCAGCCTAGATGGAAGTGACCCCAGAGCCTGAACCATCAACAACTAACATTTTGTCTGAGGCTTTCCAACATGTGGAATGATTTTCCACATGCCATCTCATTTAATCATTGTGAGTTAAAATGTGCAGGTGTTTTTCCTATTTTATAGTTCAGCAAACTCAATCCTAGAGAGGTTGTGTGACTCACCTAAGTTCATACAGCCTGTTGTTAGTAGATATTAGTCAGAAATTCACATCTCTCAGTTTCCAAGACAGATATAATTCCACAAAACTTTATTGCCTATTATTTATTGTGTGGGTTCAAGTATTTAGCTCCCGCTGAGACAAATGGATTGGATCGTGTATATTATACTTGTGTAGAAAAAAATCTGTGGAATTACCATGTAATTGACCAGCTATGGAACTGTTTTTTTCTCTTAATTAGAAAAGAATAATTTATGTACTGATACAGTCTCTTAGCACTTCATTTATGGATGCCCTTTTAATGAATACATGTGAAAGGAAAATTGTATATATATATATATATATATACATATATATATATTAGAATATAAATATAGGAGGCAAATCTCCCAGTCCTTAAGAACTGTACATTTAAATTTGAATGCTTAAATTTAGACGATTTGATACTTAAACATAAAGAAGCTCATGGAATATTTGTCTGGTTAATTTGGAGTCTCGAAACTGGGGGTAAGAAGTTGATGCATTCATTCCAAAGCTTTATATTTGACCATATGTATTATTTGGCTTGATCCTCACAATAACCATAAGAGTTTGTTAGGATTAATATCATTTGCTCCATTTTGTAGATAAGAAAATTGAAACTTAGAGAGGTTAAGTGACTTGCCTAAGTTTACACAGTAGGTGGATGATCTTAGGATATGTGCTTATTGCTCTTTTCACTGCAACATCACTGTTGGATTGAAAAATTCATGTTTCAATATTCACATTACATTTTAGGGAATGTTGTATCACCCTCTCACATCATCTAGCACTGTGTTTTCCTATAACAGGTACTCAATAAACAGCTGTTGGTTCATGTTAGAGCCACACTCAGCTCAAAGACTGTTCCATGCAAATGCACAGATCTTTCAAGGATAGTTGCTTACTAAATCCTGATGAAACTACTGACCCTCTGCCCATGTAATTATGTTTTAATTGTTTCTAATTCTTCTTAGGTCTCTTAGCCAGTGTGATATCTTTTGCAGGAAATAATGAGAAAAAACAATGGTTACAGAAGAAGTTTAATAGGAAAAGACAAAAAGAGAACCCATGTTATTGGTATGATTTAAAACATAGAATTATGATAAATTGTAAGATATGCTTAGCATTGAAAAAAACAGGAAAGAATATATTTTAAGACACAGGGTTAAAGGAGTTAACAGACTGGTATTGTGTCTCAATCCGGACCAAGAACGTTAAAGAAGAATGTGTGACAAAAATCTGAGGAAGAAATGAGTGGTCGGAGGGTTGGGATTCCTCCAGCTTTCCTTGAGTTTCAGCCTTTATGACTTGTATTTCATCATGAGAAGGCTGTTTTTCTACTTAACTGTAGCAGATCCACACCATAAATTATCATGACCATTAAACAAAGGTCCAGCACTGGGTTTCTCTAATGTAAAACTTTTATGTTACACTTTAATGAAATTTTATATGCATGTTCAAAGCAAGACACACTTTACACCATGGAGAGGGTGATTCTCTGAATTGTTGAATTTATTTTAAAGTAAATCTTTTCAATGACCTTAGCTTCCAACATCTACCTACTTACTGAGCAGAGAAAAATTATCTGACATGATTTAAGCAGAACTGACAATCGCACTATAGCTAGAATCTGATTTTGATTATGAATTGCTTAGTTTATGGGATGCTGTTTTTAAAATATACCTGTGCGTTTTGCTTCATCTAAAATAATTAGCTAATGATTTAAGGTTATCTTTGATTTGGTTCTTTAGTAGACATTTGCTGGTATATGAAGGCGTAAAAGCCACACGTTAGGAAATAAGCTAAGAAAACAAACTTTGTTTTCATTACAAACTCAAAATCACTCATTTGTTTGTTTTTTCAATGTTTCTTTTGTTGGAAAAAAACACATTACTCTCATCCTATGAAGAATGGTTTGTTTTGTTAAATTTCCAAATAATAGTTCTTTGCATCAATGAAAACCAGATCTCAGTAGCAGATACCGGTTCACTTAGTGACTTTTATTAAACCATATGCCTGGAATCAGATTTTGTGTTTTGTAGGCAACACGTCTCTTGGAAATAGCATTGAAATGGTTTCTTTTTTATATAAATCAAAAATAAAACACTACTTGTCTTATAGTGGTGCTAAACTTGTCGTCTCAGGTCTAACAATCATTGGAAGAAGTTTTCTAGGAGTCTCATGTCTTCTTGGTTTTTGTGTTTTCAGTGTGGTTTGATGAAACCAACCAGGCAGAAGGAACGTGTTATGAGGTCAGTTTAACCTTCAGACTGTGGCAATATGTACATGATGACCTAACTATCTGTTGAACAATGAAAAATGCAATAACAGAGGCTTTAATTCCCCCTCCAGGATGTCAGTCAACTACTTTTAAAATAAATTAATTTTCCAAAGAGACTGATTGTTTTCATGCCAGGTCGGCACCGCAACAGTAACTAAATTAGATTCAATGTGATGGATGTTTCTGATGAAGTGCCATGGAGAAGTCTCATCAATTAGCTATTATTTATTTGCTGGCAAAATGCTTGACTTTGGTGTGTAGACATTATTCAATTCCTAGAAGCTAGTCTTTCAAGGCTGGAGGGTCCTTCAGGATCATCTGATCCAATCTTCTCATAGTACAGGCGAAGAGAGTGAGGCCCAGGATGGGAAAATGACTTTCCCATACACGTCCGTCAATAATTGGCGAAGCTGGGTGGGAAACCTTGGTGCTTTAGTTTAGTGTTTGTCAACTCTCAAGAACTGTTTTTATTGCCCACTTACCCTGTACCCAACATTTTGCTACTCAGTCACTTTTAGGAGGAGATGAAAGGAATGTAAAAGATGACCTCTGGCCTCACAGACTTGACATTGGAATGCAGAATTAGATTTGGGGAAATCGTGTGACATGGACTGTAAGTAAAATAAGAATTCCAGGAGAGACAGAGAAAACTTGAGCTAAGTAGGCGAAACAAGCTTTAAGGCCCATAAAACTCTTTTTATACTATTAGCACAATCCAGAGTGAAAGGAAAGCCAATAATTTGTGTTGTTTAGGGGACCAGGAGGATCCAATACTTAACATGAGACAATTGATTTTGGGCCTTGAGTTATCTGGTTTGATGGTAGCTCACGTTCGTCATATAATTGTTTGAATCCTGTTTTGCTGTGTGAATGAAGTATTAACTCTGACCACCATTTGCTGAGGGGCAACCACAAACTCTCTCAACAATACTTTTAACTGTCTAAGCTACAGAAACATTTATGCAAACATTCTTCAAAGAAATACCAAATGAAAATTTGTTTTCCTGAAACAATTGAAACAAATGTTTGTACATTGGCACGATTGCCGGCAAAATATATTTTCCAAAAGAAGCATATATAGTGGCTCTTTAGATGTATCCGAATACATTGTTTCTTTTGCTCTTTCTCCTTTTCTAAAAATATAATTAGCTCCTTTGTTTGTTACATGTGTACCAATATTTCACCGTTTGCATTTCTTTTTTCTAACAAGTGTGTTGATGCCTTGGTACCGTCTGATTGGTGTTGACATCTGTGCTTATGATTAGCTGTTTGGCCACCAAGTCATTCTTTGTCTGACTATTCGATTCTTCACATCTCAGTTTTACCTCTGAGAAGCTGCTAGTGAGCAATAATTGGAATGCCTCCTCCATCCCCAAACTCTTAGACACCTACCTAGTCTGTTCAGATGCCCCTCCGGGCGGGCTTTCATACCTTCCTGAGCTGACTTCTACCTGAGCTGGATCATACTATCTCACTTACCGGGCTTCTCCCTGCACCTCGGTTGTGGTAAAGGATGAGACTGTGTCTTTCATTTCTGTGTTCTTAGTGCCCGGCCCAGAGTAATAACTGAATGCTGCCAATTCAGAGTGCAGCATCATTTATTTATTCAATTCATTCAGGTAATGTGCTAGGTCTTCAAAATATTAAGTCTAGGTGGGAAGACATAACTATAATAATAATCATAATAAATGGAACTAATATTCGGAGCCAACATTTTCTATGTGACAGACTATGGTTTGTGTTATTTGATTTCTCTATTTTACAGAGTAGGAAACTGGGAGGGAAAGGTTCAGTGACTTGCCCAGGCTCAAATAGGCAGTATGTTGCAGAGCTGGGATTAATGGAAAGGCCATGTGAATCTTTAGTTTCTCTGTTAATCCATAATGATACCTTGAGATGGATGCTATAATGGTGGCAAGCCCTGCTTGCTCTGGGACTCTGAAGTAGACTGCGCAGATGAAGTCTTTGCCATGCATCCGTTGTATTTACAAATTGGGTTTCAGTCCATGACCAAATATGAGATATAGCTAACCAGATATCTACTCAAACAAGAGACACAAAATTCTGCTCCTCTTTGATGTTAGTAGAAGATTCTGTGCAAGGGAGGAAGGTATATTGATTCATAAACTTGAACTTAATTCAAACTTGACAAGAACATGAACTCATTGAGGGTGGAGATTTTTGCTGGTTTTCTTCACTGCTGCTTTCTCAGTGCTTAGAACACTGTCTGGCACACAGTAGATTCTCAGTTCTTTTTGTTGAGTAAATAAATGGATTGGTATACAATAGTCTGCTAATGCTTTGTGTGATCACATTTGTAAAGAGTTTCCTCAGAGGTGTAAGAATATGGTCTAAGAGAAGAGCTAAAATCATGATGGTCACACAGGTAGGTAGGTACAGGTAGGTGTGTTGCCTTACCTTCAATATATATTTTTCTGAAATAGCATGCTTATTTAAATGTTTTAAATTAAATGATCTTTATCTGCACGCTATTTGTCAGGTATACTGTGAGGGAATTCTTTGTTGATGAATAAAATCTATTCCAAACCAGCTGTAAACTTATCAGAGTTGTGATTTTAGATTTTGAGTATAGCATTTTTTTTGTTGCAAAGTATACCTACATTTAATATCTGCAAAGGTGCTTGAAGGGTAATTGTGTAGACTTTTTTAAAAGGTGCCTTAACTTGTTACCATCACTGAATTGAAGCTTTCATCTACTACAAAGGTGAAGAGAACATACCTTCATCATTTGCTGAATATTTTCCCCCACATTTTTATAACATTGTCTCTTCTTAGCTAGTTTCCTTGTTTGTTCGCTTTTTTAAAAAAAATAGTTCCTGCTTTAGAAGCTAACCTGGATTTGAGTCTTCCTAACATATATTTTTAGACAGAACACATCTTTTATTTATGCCTCTGGAGGATTCAGATTACAATTTCATTCTGAAGATGTGCAGAAAAGTTTCCATGTGTGTTGATTTCTAAGAACTCTGTAGGAGCATTATGTCAGATACTTTACAAACATCACTTCATTAAAGAAGCGCCCTAAAAGATAGGAGTTTTCACCCTCGTTTTACAGACAAGAAGCTGAGGGTCAAAGAGGTGCACTCCTAAACTTTGACAAAGCCACAAAATTAGCAAACTGCAGAGCCCACCTCCAACTCAGATTTTCTGAGTCCAAAGCCCCTGCCCCTTCTGCCACAAACTGCCTTCCCAGTGTTGAAAATGAACTGATAATCAAGTTTGTTGGGTTACTTCAAAGTAATAAAAGTGATCTGAACAAAAGCCTGAAACATCATTTTATTACTTTTCCGGTGCAAAATTAAAGGATGCAGGTCCAGAAGATAGACAGAAGCAGAAGATGACAAAGACATCTAGAAAATTTTAGTGGAGTTGAAACACCCAACCAGTTAAAAGAGCCAGACCATAAGGAATATACTAAGAGAACAGACAGTAGGTACTGAATGAGTCTTTAATAAATTCAGTTTTGTAATCAGAAATGAAACATACCTGAGTGTTAATTAAAGATCCAGGAAAATACAAGAACCACAATGGACCATTTTAAAAATGAACAATTGGGTGTTAACTATATCTCTTTTACTATAATTAGGTATTTTTGCCATTTAATTGTGAAGTTCTGTAACATCTTGAATTTCAACAATGCAAGTATATTCAAACTGCAAGTGGTAAAACATTCCATCAAGAATGATGAAGATCATTTTTGTTGGATTCTGATTAACGTCACACCCAGAAATTACAACAAAATGCCAATGCACACTCGAATGCCATTGAAAAAGGACACCTGTGATACATTTCTGCCATACAGGCTTTAGTAAACAATTGTGGTTACTCATAAATCTTGAACAAAAAATAGGAATGGAATCAACTCATTTCAAAAAGCTTGAAAAGTTAAGGTGAATTCTAAATGTAGATTAGTAGGAAATGATGACAGCCAAGCCAGCATTACCTCAGTTGATTAATTTATAAGGATACTGGTCAATGATTTTACCCAACAGCTATGCATAGTAGAATCCTAATGGGATCTGTCTGTTAAAATTACATAAAGTAGGGCATTTGATTTATTTCATAGTTTCTCAAAGCTCAATTTTAACTTCATACAAATAATGCATTAGTCACCAAGGATAAATGACATATTGAATAAAGTTGTGATTTTGTCTGCTTCTCATAATCTGATTTAGCAAAGGATTTCATCTGTCTTTGTAGTTTATTTCTATCCAAAATGTTTGTAGGTAGAGTGGAATATTTACATTTGAATCACTCAGATTCACTAAAGCAAGTGAAAATGTGTGTCCTGAACTTTGCCTAGGTGCCCACTCCAGTCCTCTGTCTCTAATCATGCCTTCACCTTCACCCTTGACCCAAGGATACAGGGAGTGTTTCATATTTCATTAGATGACACCAGACCATATAGCCTTTTCCCTGCCTCCCAGCTTCTGGGGTTTGTAAGGAAGAGTTTTACAAACTCTCTCTATATATAGTTAAAAGATTTCATTTCATTTTTGATATTTGGTAACATTTTTAAACCTCAAGAACATATTATTATAAAACAAATTCAATAAAATAATGCTGAAATCACTCAAATTCACAAAAGGAGGCGAAAATGTGGGGGAGACCAAACTTTGCCTAGGTGCCCACTTCAGTTCTCCATCGCCAATCATGCCCTCACCCTTGACCCCGGGTTTGGGGGAGTCCTTTCCTGGCTGCTCCAGGAATGTACATCTCTCTGAGCCTTACGGTGCCACCAAAATATGATTTCAGTGCCAAGATCTGGCTGAATTTTGCACTCCACTTGCCATTATTTCTGTCTTTCAGTAGGTTCATTTCCTTAATGGAAGATGGAAAGGTGAGTTTGCTTAACTGAAGAACTTTGAAATCTGTTCGGCCTACACTTACATACCAAAATTAGATGAAGAGGGAGGTTTTAAATTTGTGGCTGGCTGGAAATATGTGGGTTTATATTTTTAAAATGTAAAAAATATGATTAGGAGAAAGTTCTTAGAACTTCATGGACATCGCATAACTCTTAAAAACTAAGGTAAATGATAAAGTATGGGGTAAGTTTCCTTAAATTGGACACAATCATAAAAATTCTAGGCAGAGCAACATATTCTGCAAAATTTATGAGATGTGGGTGGGGGGAGAGTTTGCAAAGCTTGACAACCCCCAGTGCATCTGGCCTGGCACATTCCTGCTGGTAATGAGAACCTTATGGGGTGCTGGGCCTCGGTTTTCTTAGGCTGGGCCTGCTCCCCAGGGGTATCATAAATGATATGCAAGTCAGAAACTTCATGGCTCATGGCATTTCTCAGGGATGTTTTAGTTAAGCTTCCCCACCCAGCTCCAGTGGCAGAAGTTGGGAAGAGGGCCCACACATAAATCTTCATTGAGCTTTCATTAATTAATTCATTCATTTTTTTGCTGTTGTTCATAGGAATTTGAAAGAGGAAGACATACTGAATGACTCTGCATACATGACTTCAGAAATGGTCCAAGTTCTTGGGGTTAACATGACATCTATTATTTGATAGTCACGCATTCACTTAACAATGGCAATGATCAGGAAAACACAGAGATGTAAACACCAGTAATGAAAAGTTGAATGTACGGAGACAAAGAAAAAAAAAAGAAGAAAAAGTACAATGCCAAAGTTAGGACTATTTTTCCAGGTGTTTTCTTCCGTCTCATCTTTCCTTTTCTTCTCCACATGCTGTGAAAGTTTAGAATTGGTCACAATCTCACTTGTGAATTTGGGCCTTCCATTGTGGGATGTGTGTAAAAGGTGTGTATTTGTAAATACGTGTTTGCTCAAACATGTTATGGCACCTGGATTTTCTGAACAGAGCTCTGATGTGGCTTTATTCTTCAAAGAAAGACTTCCAGCAATGATGCTTCATTTTGGTGGTGGTGTTCAGAGGCAGGAAAATGCCTAAGTTAAATTAGTCTGTATGATGTTGATGCTTTAGCTACAAATGTCTACTGCCTTCCCTGTGTGAACTCTGAGTTCAGTCAACTTCAACAATCATGAGGGGTAAGGCTGATGTGACTTCTAAACACACAACCCTCAGTTCTCTATCACCTACTTTCCTGTTTCACTATCTTTTAAATTCCTGACATTTATTCCTATAAACAACTTAGTAATTACTGTTTTACTGGCTTCCTTGGACAGGCTTCACAGCATTTGGAAGAAGACAGTCCATGATGTGAGCATCACAGTCCTATTTCATTGTCTTCTTTTTATCGTATTGGTTACATCTGATACATTTTCAAAATATTTCCTATGATTTATTAGTGATCTAGGATATTTGCAGCAGTGTTTTGAAAGGGTAAAACAACAACGCTGATTTCTGGTAGCCATTTGACTCACTTTTTCTAAAGGCTACTTGTGCATTTCATGAGAGAAATGTTTAAAGGTATAGTGAAGACAACCTGCACTGAATGAGGAGATTGGACAAAATTAAACATTATTTTAGAGAAAGAATAAACAATCTTTACCTTTCATACGTTTATTTTGAAAGGGTAATAAACAAATTGCTCTGTTTCCTTACTGGAGCAAAAAGGGGGAAATAACATATTTCAGAGACAGAAGCCTTTAATATCTTGCAAGCTCTTTACTATATTCCAAATTTAGGTCCAAAATTGTCATGGCTAATGTAGATTTATGACCTATCAATTTTGAACATCTAAGGAGGCCTTTTGCATTTAAATTGTCAAATTATTAAACCTAAATTTTCAATGAAATGGAAAAATACTAGATATTCTACCTGTTTTGCTTTGGCTAATTAAGCCACACTTGTTTCTATTTCCAGGGTTTAATGGTAAGACTGAATTTTCTTAAATAGACAATGGATGAGCAAGACTTCCTAGCTTCCGTGATGATACTTTGTATTCCTTCATTATTTATTAATAGGAGAATTAAGGCCTCTGCGAGACACATTCTCTTTTTCATCATGATAATCTTCCATTTAAGAACTGAAATGTAAAAATCATAAAAGCCATAGCAATATAAAAAGAAATAAGATCAATTTTCATGAATCAATGTGAACTAATTTCAATGGTGTGCAGGAAAAATGATAAATGCAGCTATGCCTCAATTCTCATGCATAGTGTGATGGATACAGAGGAGAGGAGAAACTCCCTTTAGTTCTTTGCGACATTTGCTTCTGATTCCTGGCCCAGCAGTGACATAGAATCTTAGAACTTCAGGTCTGTAAAGGTCATTAAGGGAGGTTGGAGCCGAGCTTATCCCTTCCTCAGTCTCCTCATCTGTAGTCACCCAGCTTCTGCCAGCCCAGAAAAATAGTGAGAGGAGAAAGAAACTAATTTCTCCAAAGCAGCTAATTTCTTCTCATTTGGGTAGTTCAAAATAAATTTCATTGTATGTGGGCCAAAAGGCTTCCTTTGAACTTGCAGTCCTTAGTTATAGTTCTTCCCTGGAGGCCACACAGAGTAGTCTAAGCTCTTCAGTTCACGTCAGCATCCCCCAGGTCTGAGAACAGCTCGCTTGCGTTCACTGTGTTCTAATTTCTCAGAGCAAAACGTCCCAAGCCTGGAGAGACTCCAAGAAACTTTGTCTAGATATGCAAGTGGGAGGTGGCTGGACCCTGAAGGCTATAGCTCTGGCTCTACTAGTAGGTTATGTAGAGCAGGGAGAAGCCTCGTCACCTCCTGCATATACACTTTTTCAGGATAACTTGGGCTGAGAAGTGGATTCTCAAAAGGTTTTTCCTAAAGAAACCTCTCTCCGGATGTTCCCTCCTTTAATTGCCACAATATGGGAACCTCAGAGGATCAAAAGACTAACAGGCATGTTTCCAGAAGGAATCAAATAACTAATGCTGAACTCTGGTGCCTCCTAGGAATCTGTACACGATTCTTACTGTCGCTATATTGATATACATTGGCAGATGACAATGGCCTCTGAATTGAGCAGCTACTGCACATCAGACTCTCGTCTGACACTTTCCATACAAAACCTCTGTTAAACCTTCCAGTAACCTGATGGGTATTAGACAAGCTTATTGGCATTTTCTCACTTTTAAAAGGTTTTTAAAAAATTTTTATTTATTTTTCAATTTAAATTTTATTTTATTTTATTATAGAGATATGGGGTACAAGTGAGGATTAGCTACATAGGTAGGCTGCATGCAGGTGAAGTCTGGGCTTCCAACTGGCTCTCCTTTTTCTGGTAGTGGACCTGGTACCCTTTGTGTTGTCAGACTCCTCTCACCCTTCTTCATCTCTCCATCTCCTAGCAGGGCCCAGCAACTCCTGATCTCTTCCTTGTGTTCATGTGATTATTGTTCAGGGCTCATTTATGTGAGAGAACCTGCCGTATTCAGTTCTTTGTTTCTGTGGTAGATCACTTAGTATGATGGTCTCGACTCCAACCAATTTGCTGCAAAGTCCATGATTTCGTCCTTCTTTATGCCTGCATAATACTCCACCATGTGTATGTGCCACATTTTCTTTATCCAGTCCACTTTCAATGGATGGTAGGGCTGGTTCCATGTTTTTGCTATTATGAATAGTGCAGCAATAAACAGGCATGTGCAAGTGTCTTTCTGGCATTTTTATGATAGGGAAATTGAGGCCCAGAAAGACTGAGTCACTTGCTCAAGATCACATAGGTAGGTAGTACCAGAGTCAGGATTTGAACCCCAGCATTGTAACACTGAACTGTAACTATAACACTCTCTGAGGATACAGCTCCTCAGAGAAAGCTCCTTGAGATGTTGCTCCACATTGGCCCCTTCTGAAGAAGCAAGCTACTACTTGGAGGTTATGAAAAGTCACTCTTTTTCTGGTTGTGACCATCATTTCATAGGGAGATTAGGCCCTAGTGCTATGTATTTTACTCTGAAACTACATCTTTGAGTAGTCACATTCTCACATTCTTCTTGCACTCTGTTTGGCAGCGGAACCTCTGGCTTTGTGATAGGTGATGTTTTAAGTGTAGTGTCTCTTGAAGAGGGAAATGGGAATTCATTCATTCCTTCATTCATTAAATATATTGTGGGTATCTACCATGGGTCAGTCACTGGGGGTATTATAGTAATCTTTGGGTAAATGAATCCTAGAGTCAGACCATTAAATACTGAAACCAGGGCTAGAGTTGGGCAAAAGTTCAATGTTTCTCTAAGATGTCCACTATCACATCTGACAATCCTCCTGGTGGCAGAAATTATGATGTTTTAAGGTGACAAAAACGCATACTTCTTGCCCAATTCTATCCAGCCTACCATTCAATACCATTATCCTGGTTGGTTCATTCTGGAGATTTATATGAATGACATCATCATGGGAAAGATAATTGGTCGAAGCCACAGCAAGCCCATTTCCAAAGAAATAACAAGAGTTAGCCATCATACATGGACATGCATGGAACAGGGCATCTGGCTTTCTTTGTGGTTGCCAGGAGGCTAGGCTAACCCAACAGTGCCTTGAATAATTTTTGTGGGTCTAGTATTCATTTTTTTCACTTGTTGTGTGGGAGAGATGTTAAGTCAAAACCTAACTCCTATAACATTGTACCACATTGTTGATTACAGCAACCTTTCAGTCATTATTGAACAAATAATTTCTTATACTGCACTGATGATGAGTTATCAATACCCCCTGGATTCAGCTGTATAGTGTTACTTCTTTTTGCCAAAGGGACTCTCAATTAGAAAATAATTTTGCCAAACATCATTGTCACAGCTATACATGAGGCATCCTAAGATGAATAGTTTCTTGCTACCAAATGCTTTTTATAAATATTGGGTTTAGAATCAAGACTAGAAACTTGTCTTGACTTGGGGAAAAAGGAATTAAGAAGATTTTATATTCCGTTTGCTTTGGTCTGGTCTTGGCACTGGAGTATGGATTTTGCTAATAAGACCAAACAGAGCCAGCTGTTTTCTTCCGGAGAGCCACCTTGACTATCACTGTGGGTGACAGATGACAGCCTTTGTGGTGAGAAGTTTATTGTATTTAATTGGGCAGTGGTCTGTTGTATTTGCAATGCTTCATTGGCATGGTGTCTCACTTCTGCCAGAGAAGTTATACATGACCATGGGTCATTTACTGACTGTCAGGCGAGACCTTTATAAACCAATGTCCTCTGTGCTCTGCCCTGAGCAATGACCCCACATGTGACTGAGCTTTGATAGAGAAACAAAGAGGTGGCGTATGTTGTTTGGTCACTTTCCACTTGAATGAAGGTTACCTGGGAAAGTTGGAGGTAGCGGAGTATGTACATCTTGTGTTTAAGCAAAGACTGGATGACCTTATCAGGAATGTTGTAGAGGGATTCCAGCACTAGATAAAGGTTGAACTAGATGACCTTTGAGGTTGTTTCAGCTGCTGAGTTTTTATGATGCTTTAAAATCCCTTAGGAAAAAAGCTGCAGTAGAGGCCATTGGCTGTGAATCCCAAGCTTGAGATGGACAGAAAATAATGCTCAAATCAAATCACATTAAATTCACTTTACATTTTAGAATATATGGCTTACACTATTTTGCCTAATGGAGAGAGGCAGGAGAGAACAGGAAGAAGATTACTGCAATCTAAAATATAACAAACCGTGAAAACAGCATCACACTCCAAAATTAATTTGTTTTTAAATTAAAATAATTGCTAATCATTGATCTCTATATAACCTTCTTTTACTTTTTGGCTCATTAATGGAGCCTATTAATTACTATTGCCACTTATTGGCATTTTAATGGCACCTTATGTAAATAGAGGCAGTGAAGCTAGTCCCTGCTCTCTCAAACCTCCTCATTCTTCCATCCCTGATGTAGTGCAGGGACCTTACTCTGTCGAGGTATTGGCATGCTTGTTACAGAAGTTGGTTAATGATTCTCCAGGTCACAAGTGAGATGTTAACATTCTCGCAATTAAGAATGTATATTTACCTCCCTCTTATCTACTCATTTCTGTGTGTTTTCAAAGTAAAACCTACCCATCTTATTCTTCTTTGTTCATGGCTTCAAGGAATAAATATTACAGTCTTTAAACATGTTCTCAGTGAAATCATTTGCAGCAATTCCTAGTTCAGTTTGGTTTGTAGTAGATGTCTCCCACTCATGTAGACGTGAAAATAATATGAAGTAGAAGAAACTACAAATGAAATAAAAACAAAAAGAGTGCTTAAATATTCTTAGAAGAATTAAACTCTTCTTGCATTTTTGCATTAGGTCACATACTATGCATGTAGCATCAGTTAATGACATTAGAATAGACCATTCAAAGGTCCAAGGAAATAAGTTAATAATAATGTTTACCTGTGTGTATATAATGTGATATGTATACACATATGTGCTAATATATGTGTATGTATACACACATACAAACACACACATGCACATACACATATACATACATGCATGCATACATACATATATGTTAGTTGTAGATTCCAGGATTTTGTGAAACTTAAACTCAACATATATCCTAATACTTCATCCAAATTCTCCCAACCACATATATACAAATAGCATGTTTTTACTCTTTTAACTTTTTTGTCTGGTTGAGGGCTGTTTTGTCTAAGCAAATTATGACATTATTTTATTTTAAACATTTTTTAGAATAAAATAATCAATGCCAGCTGCCCTGAATATTTGTGTATTTAAAGGTTAAAAAAATCATATAAAACCAGTTTACATCTGAGATGGTTCAAAGAGTGGGCTTTAACTATCCAACTTTTTAAAAACTTGTAAAAACTCTTAATGTCTAAGAGGGACACACCCAGTTGCATTCTGGGCCTGCTGCTTGTCTAGAACTATTTTCAAATGCTTTTGGATTCAGTGAAACCCCAAATGCATGTTGCCCCAAGCTCTTTTCTCTTTTTAATTTTGAGACCCCTGTGTATTTGGAGGGAAATGAAATACATATGTTTCTGATTCATTTACACTTAACTCATCAAAATGTTTTGTAAGAACCATTTGATGTTTTAGAAGGTTTTGTGCATTTTTGAAAATAAGTTTTTTATTTTTTAGTCTCTTTCTTTCATAAAGGCTCCATTCTTTTTTAAAATTTTATTTTATTATAAGAATGTGGGGTACAAGTGAAGATTAGCTACATAAGTAGGCTGCATGCAGGTAGAGTTTGGGTTTTCCAACTGGCCCTCCTTCCCATAGTAGTGGACCTATGCCCTTTGTGTTGTCACATGCCCCCTCCCTCCCTTAGCAGTGCCCAGTGACTGCCAATCCCTCCCTTGTGCTAATGTGACTAGTATTCAGATCGCACTTATGAGTGAGAACATGTGGTATTCAGTTCTTTGTTTCTGTGATAGTTCACTTAGTATGATGGTCTCCAACTCTATCCAAGTTGCTGCGAAGTCCATCCCCAAAATTGAATGCCATTAAGAGCTAAGATAGACAAGTGGGACTTCATCAAACAGAAAAACTTATGCACAGCAAATGAAAATAAGCTTTTTAAAATCTTCCCTACCACCCCCACTCCCATTTTTCATGAGATAGTCATATTTTGTTGAGGATAAACAAATTTGAAATGCCCAACAGGGTTGAGTTTCGTTCCTTTGCTTAGGCAGAACGTTCCTGGGGCTCCAGGTAATGGGTACCAGGCTCCCACGATTTTGTGCTGGCCTATCTGGACTCAGCAGATCACGATACTCTTCTGGTTTTTCTTACCACTGGCCCAACTGTCTCCATTTTGGATGCAATAGGATGAATTTCTGGATCAATTTAAACTGAACAGGGAATATACTCCTGTTACCCAGGACTTTCACTGACCTCTTCATAGGAGAAAGGCCTTTTTCCTAATTTGTCATGTGAAATAAAATTTTTTAAGTGGGATAACTTCCATGTTTCAGCATGTATTTTACTTTAAACATTAAAGTTCTGTTAAACATTTTAATCACTTCACCTACAGTTGATTTTTTAAAAAATATTAAGGAATCTGACAGAAAGCAATCTGAAACAGTTTTGACCAATTTCTTTCATTGTGGTTGGTGGCTCTGGCCTTTTTCCTAAAGTAATTTGTTTATAGTAACAATTACAAAGCCTTCTGACAACCACATTCTATAATGACAAAGACAGCGCCCCTGAGAAGAAGTCTTTGTGTGTAAGTCAAAGTTTAGTGGTACATAAAGATGGCAGACATTACTAGGGCCAGGACAGCCATTTATCAGTGCATGGCCTACTATGCACTGAAAATGAACTTGGATAAAAGCTACCCTAAGCCTGCTCCCACCTTACTGGGGTTTGGGTTGAGGGAAGCAAATTTCGGGATGGCAGACATATGAGTATGTCAGTGGATCACCAGGTACCATCAGCAGGAAACCTTACATAATATCACTGTCACCATTCTCACACTCTGTGACAAGGCAGAGGACTGGCCTATTACAAACCCAATACAGCTTCTAGTAATTATTCAGATTTACAGTACATTCAGGCATAATTCATAACCAATCCACATCCTGGAAGAAAACACTTTTGCCTTGTTCTTGCAAAAAAAGTTATCCTAAAAATAATATGTCTGCCTTCGATAATTAAAGCTGAATTATGTTTTATATGAGATTATTTTGGTTATTAAGATATAGTTCCCCTTTATCTCACGAACCTTAAGAAAATATCAGAGTCAAATTAAATTTCATAATTTAAATATCTGAATACTTACATATCCAGGGATTTCTATATGTCAATATAATGCCAATCATTAGATTTGTCCTGATGTGAAAGCCAGAGACTAAATGACCACCTACATTCTCTGTTGGGGCCACATGAGATTGCTCATGAATATTTCAGATAAGATTGGCCCTGATAGTAAACACTTATTCTTGAAGCATGTATATATGTGTGTGTGTGTGTGTGTGTGTGTGTGTGTGTGTGTGTGTATAATGTGTACAAAAAGAAGATAAGGCAAATGAGTTGCATCTGGGACTGTCCTGTGCTGAGGCTGAAATTACATTACATACGTGGCATAGGCCTTGGGACTGCTGTGTTCCCCCCAGTTGCATCAGCTCTATATGGAGTTCATATCATTGCCAGATCAGGGCAATAAACAGACGCAGAGGACTTCAAATGAAACCTCTGCCAGAGAGCAGGCATTTGTCCCTGCAGTGCCAGCGAGCCAGAACTGTTCCCCTTTGTGCTAATGGCCGCACAAGAATACTCAGCTGGTTTCACTGGGCCCCAGTGGGTTCCAGCTTGCCTTGGGGCTCTCATACTCTTCCCCATTGTTCTTTTACTAAGTGTGCCCTGAAAAAGTGCTGATGCAAAATAGTCAAACTGTAGCTGTTATTTGCTTGCCACCTGTTTTGATGACAAGAGGAAACACGGGTGGCCCCAGCTGAATCTGTAGTCTTCACTTCTTCATCAAGGATTGCAGGTGCACAGTTCACTATATTTAACTATATGGTTGGTCCCAGAGGCAGTGGAGAGGGCTTGTGCATGCATATGCGTGGGGCAAAATGATCAACTCTTATTTCTGGTCCATCTGGTGATAGGGACAGTTTCACATTACCCGTGTATTTTCATGAATATTTTGTATTAAGAGGTGAAGTATGCTTTTTCAGCATGCACTTGCTTGTTGAGCGAAACAGTCATACGTTGTGTCGACAGAGCAATAGGAAAAAAAAAAAAAAACTTCGAGGGAAACGTCAGTTCCTTCTGGCTAGGAGAACATGCCATAGGGAACTTTTTAGTTTCATATTCACTACTTTGCTATTTATTCTAGGGCTACATTAAGTGGGAATTAAACTTTAAATGTATATCAGGTCTTTCCAAATACTTTTTAATATATAATTGCTAGTGCAGTTGTTTATACAATTGCACAGTTGCACAATAATTGCTTATGATTTATGTGCATGCAGATTTACCCAGGTTAGATAGGAATAGCATCACTAAATCCAATGCAGTTTTGAAACAAAAAGCCAAAAAAAACCCTATTTTATTAATATTTTCCTATCTTGTTCACATTGTTATACTTGTACTTTTCATTTTTTGCAACTAAAGCCTTCGGGCACATATTCATGTATAAACCGTTCTGAAAACTTAGTCTAAAAATTTGTTCTATGTGATCACGCACACAGGCGTGCACACACTAATAAAAGGAGTAACTGAGGTAAATAAATCATGCAACTTTCTTGAGGTTAAATTTTGTATTGGTGGTAACATTGAGAATACATAGCTGAAACTGGAATTCAACTGTAGTGACTAAAGCACTCACTCCTTGCAGCTCTTTATGGAATGCAGTGGTGATGTATCTGCCTATACATCTTCATTAAGACAAAAGTGAGATATGGTAACTGCTAAAGTTAATATCAATTTTCAACATTAATAACCAAACGAGCAAAATGAGGCCAATAGATTCAGGTCCTGTGTATGATTAAAATTATTTATTTTCATTTTTAAGTGAAAATGTTAAATCAATTGTATGATTTCCTTTGGATTTGTAATAGTGACATTATAAAACATACACATGCACACATAACCCATTCATGTAATTAAACCAATCCGTCAAACATATTGTTGAAGAATCTTGGAAATGTGTGGGACAGAGGATTAATTAACTCAGAAGCATGTAAACTTTAAAAAGTTTGTCAGTCTATTTTCATTATACATATGCTCCTCCATGTATGATTTGTGACAGCTTAAGGACAGATGGCCGAGTAATTTACAACTCTGACTTCAATTATATACCGTGTAGTTCAAGTGAAAATAGCTCTCTTGCAGCACAGATAGAGATGTTAGCAACCGGTTATAAGAAGGGTTTGGAAATTAGGATCAAAGACAAAGCCTGCTTTGTTTGATTTCATGCAAAAACATTTTTGGAATGCCTGTTCATAAAATAATTTCCAAATATTAATCTTTATTCCTTGGCAGTTTTTAAATGGTACAAGTTTAAAAGTGAATTATAACTGCTTTTCTTTTCTCTTTATAGTAGTTCCTAGCAGATATTTCAGCCCTGTCATGGCTCCAGAAAATCCTCGGATCCAGTTCCTCCAGATTGAGAAAGAAATGACATATTCCTTAGGGTAATCATTTAGGCACAGATGAGGATGGTTGAGGAGAGACCCTTCTGTGTTATGACTTGTAAAAGCACCCACTTCTCCCTTGTATTTTCAAAGTGATTCCTAGCTGTCGGGCAGTATGATTCTCACTCAAAGCATGGAAAACCAAAGAAGGAACTGCATCTTGCTACTTAACCTTACTGTTATCATTTTATTACTGATATGTGACTTCGGTTAAAGTCAGTCTCTCTCTCTCTCTCTCTGTCTCTCTCTCTCTCTTTCTATCTCCCTCCCTCTCTCTGTGTGTGTGTGTGTATGTTGGTTTGGAATCATCTGTATCCCCCCTGTGGACTATAACCTAATCTTTTACTCTGAGTGGGGAGGGTAAAAATAAATATATGCCCCGGTAGAGGAAAGGAGGTAATTTATTTTTTGCCTTTCCAGTTTTAATTTGCTCATTCTAAATACTGTTCCAGAAGGATTTGTATGACTTAATACTTTCCAGAAAATATTCTATTTTTGTAGGCTAATGGTTCAGTTTACTTCTCATTTCTTCATTGCCTTTCAGATAAGTACATCCGCAGGAACTTAGTATTAAAATTTGCCTTTTCAAATGTACCATATGGAATTCCCAAAAGAAATTATTTTTAAAGTGCCAGTCTCACTCATTAATTTGGCTGTAGAGTTGAGTTCTTTTCCTAGCACAACCCTCCTCCCCAATTTAAAACATTTTCATAAATACAGACACAGAGGGGCTGAAAAAGAATCTTTGGATCCATTAACATTTAGTCATGTGGAATTTTTAAGAGTATTCTCTTCTTAAAGGGAATTCAGAGACAAAGTTTGAACTGAAAAAATTATGACTATTTAAGAAGTCAGGTGTGAAGTGTGTTTTCCCCTTATCAGGACTTTTTCATACATAGACTCAGAGACATTTAATATTTAGGTTACCAGCCCTCACCTTCCAAAGAGCCGGCAGCAGGCAGCATGTGTGTTCTGAGACTGTGGCTGTAATTGCCACATCACCATTTAGAGTCATGACTTATAAAGCACTCAGTCTACTTTGTTGGCAACTGTTGTAGGCACCTCTCCCTTTTAAAGTATTGTTCTAAAGGAACACGTTTTGAGAAATTAGGTCAGTTGAATTTTCTAGTATTTTAAGAATGTAAGTTAACTGTACAAAAAGCTTCAACGGCAGTTGTAATTGTAGCTTGTTAAAAATGAAAAACAGAGATGTCAAAATTCTATTAGGAAAAAATAATTCTGGCAAAATTTTCCTGCTATATTGACCCTGCTAATTATATAAAAACAAGTAAGCAAAAAGTTGCATTTGTGCATGTGCATGCGTATGTGTGTGAGAGAGAGAGAGAAAGGAGAGAGAGAGAGAGAGAGAGAGAGGAGAGAGAGAGAGAGAGAGAGAGAGAGAGAGAGAGAGAGAGAAAAGCTAGAGTCATTGGTTTGCTGAATCTGTGATAACTTTCATTTTCTTCTTTTCTATAACCAAGCATAAGACATCAAGAGAACTCTGACAGAGCATTTAAAGTTTAAACTCCAGCCAATGTCAATATTATATAGCAAATATTGACTTTAATCAAAAAGGTCTGCCTGATGTTAAAGCTTATAAGAACAAACAAAATTGTAACACTTATCACTAAATTGCCACTATACAAGTATGTAGATGATAATCTCAGCCCAGTGAATGGACCAATTCTTAACAGATAATGGTGCCATTAGTCAGATTCTATCACTTAGCTTATCTATATTATTTATAAATAGTTTATGTGTAAATAATCAGAATGAGAGATTTCATAAATACATATTGAGGCTTTGGCTACATAATTCTCCACTCTGTACTTATATATAAAGCTATAAAGAGGCGTTTATTAAATATGGTACATAACACATAAGTAATTTTATAGTACAATTAAAAGAAATCACACCTGAGCCATAACTGTTAATATGTGAAACGTTAGAAAAACAACTGAATTGTGAAATTTACAGATAATGACATGAGGACCATTCTAGGTAATTCATCCATTTTGAAGATGGAAAACAACAACACTTGATTTTATATATATAATGTATCTGATAGTAGGGACCCAGTGTTAGTGGGCTGAGATGAGATACAAAAAAATCAGGGAGTCCTGATTGCTCTGCATACTCAGGACCTCCACAGCACACCAGATCTTGATTGCCAAGTTCAGAAATTCCACCAGTGTAAACTAGCCAAGTCACACCAGTCAGAGCTCACAGAGACACATTCTTATGTCCATTGGAAACACCTGTTTCTGAGAGCAATCACAGCAATCGTTTGACTCGATAAATGATCTTCATTGAGCAAGAAGATGTTGGCAGAAATGGAATAAGAAATATGGATTTAAAAGTTGGCATTCCACTGTAAGAAAGAACATCAGCTTTGTTAATTCATTTACTTATTCAGTGGATTCTTATTTTCTTTAATGAGTCGTAATTCATCACGACATTATTTTGTAATTTTTAAATGTTGTGATAATTGTAGATCCATACACTGACACAATAAATAATATACAGAGGTCCTGTGTACCCTTATATGGTGTTCCACAATGGTAGTACCTTACAAAACTATAGTACAATATCACAAACTTATTTTTATTATTATTTTTTTTTGGATGCACAAATTGTCCCAGACTTGACAAGGGGGAGCCCCTTCAAGCTGGCTCTCATGTCCTTTTTTTCTTTTTGTTCATAACAGCTTTGTATTAGCCCCAAACTGGTAACAACCAAAAATCCATCACAGTAGAACGGATAATTATATTGTGACATATTCATACAATGGGATACTATTCAGCTACATGTGACAATATATTTGAACCTCAGAAATGTAATTTTGAAAGAAGTAAGACATTAAAAAACACATAAATATAATTCTAACTTTACAATCTAGAAACAAAAATTTTTCCCTGAATTAAACGAAACCCAAGTAGATACATATTTTATGTTGATTATCTCAAAGCAATCATAGGGTAATAATATTGTGAAACCAAGGTCAGTTTTCTCCTAGATATAACTTCAGACAGATGTAGGCCCTCTTTATTTATTCTAGAAGATATAGTTCTTATACTATTACATCCATAAGTGGAAAGTGACCTTTCTGATGACATTTTAAAAAATCTTTTTTTAAATTTTAGATTCAGGGGTACACATGCTTGTATAATAGTGGCATCCTTTATATTTTTAAACATTTCTGAATTTATGTCACAATAAGATGCTCCAAGTTCATCTGGTGTTTTCTCTGCTTCAGCCCTGGAATCATTATTCTTTGGAGTCCAGACTCCTTTTATTGGAAAATGGTACTTATAGAACAAGATGTAGGGGCTAGATGTACTTTTTACTACCTGAGCATCATTGTTTTTAGGTAATCTCCACAGATAGAGGTAGGAAATACATGCACACACATGCACACACATACATTCACACACAGCTATATCTACTTCTAAATTTATCCATCCGTATATACAGAATATTAAAATATCGTGAGGTTATAATGATGCCACCAATTCTAATCAAAAGGCACACTTCAATCTTCCCCTTTTTCTTCCTGGTAACACTCATCTCTAAAATTGAGAAACCTAGTTCTCATGACACACTCACTTATTTGCTCAATCCAAATGTGCTAACCCTTACCACTATGAAAAATTGATTCAGGCAATAATAATTGACAAATTTTAAAAGCAGTGGTTGAAAGCTTGAGAAGTAGTGAGCTATTTACATAATTTCTAAGTATCTCCTTACACAATATTTATTGATTGCAAGAAGAAGAAATAGGAACATGACAGCGGAGACACCTGGTAGACAGCACCTTAATCAAGAGATCAAAGTGAGCATCACCAGGAATGGATCATGGCAACCGCCTGTGCCTCCTGATTCAATGCACTGAGGGAATACAACATCGTACATAACCTGGATCTAACTTTGAGGAAATATCAGACAACAAACCCAAATTGAGGAACATTCTACAAAATCAGTGCCCTGTCTTCAAAAAATGCCAAGGCCCTGAAAGACAGAAGAACTGGAGAACTGTTTCAGGGTAAAGGAAACTGAAGAGACATGACAACAAAAAAGTAAAGTGTAAATCTGGATTGGATCCTTTTCTTCGGCCTTCCCTCCCTCCCTCCCTCCCTCCCTTCCTTCCTTCCTTCCTTCCTTCCTTCCTTCTTTCCTTTCATTTCTTTCTGTCTCTTTTCTATAAAGGGTATTATCTAAACAATTTTTAAAATTTAAGTTAAGTTTGTAGATTAGATAACAGTGAAATATCAATATCAATCTCCTGATTTTGGTAATCGTATTGTGATTATGTAGGAAACTTTTCTTTCTTTCAGGCAACACACACTGAAAGATTTGGAGGTAAAAGGCCATCATATCTGTGACTTAACTCTGGGTGAATGATCTATAGGTTTTTGTTTTAATATTCTTGCAATTTTTCTGAAAGTCTGATCTTTTTTTTCAAAATAAAAATGCTTAAAAAGAGATGAGAAGTAATCCTCTTAACCTCACTTTGATGGAAGGAAGGAAGGAAGGAAGGCAGGAAGGAAGGAAGGAAGGAGATTGAAGAAAGAAAAAATCCAGACTGGACTAGTAATTGGGTCTCTTCTAAGTCACCTGAAGTCATCTTGTTTGTGTGTCCTAATTCTAGTACTGGCTCAGATGAGCCTGCTTTAGTTTCAAATTTCTCCTGTCAATTTCATTCTTCTTTTGAATATAGAAAGGCAATTGAGGGACAGTGTACACATTGCACTTTGCCTTGACTCTCTTCCCCAGTTCTCCAGTGACCATTCGCCTCTATCTGTCCCAAGACAGTGATGCAGCTGCTAACCATAGGTAGTTTCCTGTAATTGCAGATTTCAACTTTTTTGATATATCCAAAGTAGCCTAAGGCAAGTAACAGTATGCGCCCAGAGGACAGAAAAGAATATTGTAATCTTCTTTGCCTCTTACATTTACCTCTGGAAAAGAAAGAACAAGAAAGCAAATAAAAACTTAAGGGATTTGTTAATTTGGTATTTGCCCTTACAGATACATCTCACTCTGTGTACTTTGTCTTCTTTGGGAAAATTTAACACATTAGTAATTATTTTAACTTCTCTAGGTGAGATTCCCACTTAAAGGGAAACTAAGATCAATTATTTTGTAAAATAACTCATCACTTCCTATTTTTGATAAAATCATGTTTTCTGTATTAATGTATTTTTAGATGTGAAGTGCACAAATCTGTTAGAGAAATTTGCATGGCATTCTTGGTGTCCAGCCTTAGACCATAAACAAACTCCTGATCACATGATCTTGAAAGGCAGAGAGTGGAAATTGGTGCTAGGCATGATGCTATGAGAGTCATCTGGCTCAGGAAAGCTTCTGGAACTAGGGAGGGACGGGCCTTCCCAATTACATTTTGGATTCACTTTCAGTTCACATTTTGGATTCATTTCAGTTCATTAACTTTTTTCCTAAGCACTATAATAGTTTA
Organism: Tarsius wallacei; assembly: GCA_963574415.1. Taxonomy (NCBI): domain Eukaryota; kingdom Metazoa; phylum Chordata; class Mammalia; order Primates; family Tarsiidae; genus Tarsius; species Tarsius wallacei. The sequence continues at coordinate 29,644 of CAUYQG010297107.1, forward strand.
AAATAATAAATATTTCTAAAAGAAACCATCCATCCTCAATTCATTTAAACCCGTGTGTTCAAAAAGCCATACAGATGTTATTTTCATTCAGAAAATTACACATCTGGGTATGGAATTTGCATCAACTTCAGCATGTTGAACACAAGTGGTCCGTATTTTTTAGAAAAAAGAGTTTTTCCATAGTTATCTAAGCACATTTCTACAAATTACTTTCAAATGATTAAAGTGAAAAATACAATTGAATGCAGATACATTATTTTAAAGGTTTTCATTTAGGAGTGTTTTCAGTTTTCCCTCTGTTCATGAAGTTGATCATTGTAATTGACATTATATTGATACAAATTTTGTCCCAGATTTCACATTTAAAATCTCACCAATCATCGAGATTTATACATAAACCACTGAAAAGAAGTGCACCTGTTGTCTACTCAAAGAGTGCTAATGGTGGTGCATGCCAGTGTGGTGTCCGGGACATTTTGTTTACTTCCTTAATCAGTGAGAACATCTGTGGTAGCCCAGAGCTGGCTTGAGTGGGTTGAGGGAGTGGACCACCACGCATGACCTCATGATATTTCCCATTCCACTGAAGCTTTCCTGCACCCGTGATGACATGAGACAGTGTGTTATCATTAAAGGAGCACCAAGAGCATCTATAGCACATCTTTTCTGTTCCTATAAATGGGGCCTTTATATACAAACAAAAAGTACAGATAAACACAGCCACAGCAGCCAGCTAATCAGTAAATGAGTAGATTGTGCTTGTGTTGACATTTCTGTTCTCAACCTAATCATTTGTTTGTATAACTGATGGTTGTTAACATATCAACATAACAAATCTGAGCTTGAGAAAGTGATAAACTGGGTGAATGTTTGTTCTCTTATCTCTGATGCAAAATGATATTTTAGCAACAATCTTTTGATGTGCACAGATCCTCCAGTGAGGTTGGAGGAGAAAATAAATAATAAAGAGAATAGGGGTGCTCCCACCACATGGCAACCTGCTTTGAAGTTTCTAGCACCCTCATGACCAGGTTTCCAAACCAAAGAATGGAGCTTCTTGAAAACCCACCCAGATATCAATAAGTATTTCCAGATGGTTGCAAAGATTATTAAAACAAAATTGGAATGATTTCCCCTTTGTTCTTGGGAATGAAGTGACATACGTGGCTCTCTTGGAATGGCTAAAATGACAAGGAAGTAGAAGGTAGGTAGTTGGCAGGTTCTGGAGCCACATTGTTGTGAGAGTTTGAATTCCAGCTGTACCATGTAGTTGTGTGACTTGGGGCAAGCCACTTTCTCTCCTGGTGCCCTAGTTTTCTCATCTGTAGAAAAGGGTGATTGTGCTTATCAGACAGGTTCATATGTGACGGAGCTAAGAAGAGTGCCTAGCATATGGTAATAGCCGTGCCAATTTCATAAAGGAGTCAGGGGCAATTTATGACTTCATACATGTAAAGTACCTAGGACAGTGTCTGACTCATGTTGAGCATCCCAGAAATGTTAGCTGCTATTATAATTATTGTCATTCTCAGGTCTTCTGTGGGCAGGTTTGCCACCCTTTCCCATTGAAGAGTAGATGCTCAATATATGGTAGTTATTATTATTATTATTATTATTATTATTATTTAATATTATGCCTGACATGTAATAAGTGCTCACCAAATATTATTATCATTACTATCTAAAATTATTATTACAACATTATAATACGCAAGCATCTCCCATTTGATTGAGTTAAAGCATTTTCTAAGTTAGGTGACTTGGCAAGCATTGCCTTGGGATGACTTTGTAGGTTGTTCATACCCTAGTATAATCACTCCCCCCTTCCATACTTTCTTCGTTTCATATGAATTAATTCTATGCTTTGAGATTTAAGTCTGGGAGCTCCTTGTTTTAGCCTGCTTGCTCTGTCTTGTTTAGTTAAGCTGCAATTCCCCACATCACCAGCAGGTGCTGACGACTGACACGTGAGATGTTTTAGCTTCAAAATTGTTCAGATTGGAAGCTTGGAATTCAGGGGGAAAAATTAGTGCCATACTTAGCAAATGGCTATATTGGAAATTGTGTAAAATAAGTTGGCCTAAAACAAGTAGTGCCTGTGTTAGGCATGGTGCCCTGACTATTCTTGAGAGAGAATTTAAAGCTTGAGACCTCCTGCTCTTCTCTATTTCCTTACTCACATTTAGCACGTGTTTGAGTGGCTCTGTCAGGCACTCATTTGAATGCTGTGGGACCAATAATAAGGAGAAACGGAAAACAAACATTAAGTTCGTCCTGTCTTTTCCTTTTCCTGTTGGCATACACACAGAAAGAATGGGCAAGGAATTGTTTTGAGGTTCATTCAGAAAAAATAGATCTTCTGTTTATTAAAATGGAACTTCTTTATTGAAGGTAGATCAGAAAGATTAAAGCAAAAATATATATAATAGATATCTGGACACAACATTCAAATGCACCTTGGGATGATAAGGTGGAGGTAGAACTCAATGCCACAATTCCCTTCCCATCCTTCATTTGAAATAATTTCCGCAAAGTACTATATTTGGGGAATATTCAACTTCATAAAAGAACGCAATTAAAGTTAGTACTGATCCAAGTAAAATCAAATCTCATGTTCCAGAACTGGGAATGTTTATTTAAGGTACAAGGTAAAGGGCAGGTTGGAAAAATGTGGCTTGTTTGTCATTGCTTCATGGAAGATACAGTAGGGAAATATTCAGAGTTCCAGAACATGAGAGTTCATTACCGGGAGAGTTACCCTGAGTTTCACTGGAGCAAGAGTCCTTGGCAGAGTCAGTTGACCATGCGTTAAATATGAGTGACGAAATAGAGAGTAACAGGAGGTTTTAAGCTTTAAATTCTCTTTCAAGGATACTCAGGGCACCGTGCCTATACAGGCACTACTTGTTGTAGGTCAACTTACTTTACACAATTTCATTTGTGCATGAGTAGTTCCTATAGGTAAAGCATCAAGTAGAAAGAGAAGAATGGGACCTCTCTGAGCCTCAATCTCTTCATCCCTGTAATGGGGTGTTTGTGAAGGCCCTAGAGGACAGTGTAGGTGAAAGCACTTGTAGACTATTTAGCAATATACAAACGTGGTGGGTGGTTAAGGGGTGAGTGCTTTTTCAAGTATTCGTTTTATATTATATTTGGAAATGCTGTAGCTATCCAACATCTGACTGTCCACATATTTAATTTGGAAATATTTGTATATTTATTACCAGGAATCAGACATTTGGCTTCTTTAAAAGAACTTCCTCAACTTTTGTTTTTATTTATGTATTTTGTTTATATTATAATGTTTGTGTGTACACACGTGGGAAGAAGAAGTATTTGCAAGAGATCATGAATTTTCTTTTTAAAAAACATAAAATATTGGACTAACCTCTGCCTGTCTTATTTGTTCGAGCGTTGTCAATACTCTTTAATGGTGGTTTTTAATCAGTTCATCATCTTCACCAAAAAGTACATCATTGATATCTGTATTTAGTAACACAGCAAATGCAGAACATACAAATTGACATTTGTATGTTTCCTTGAGTCCCATTTTGTGCAAAGCTAACTTAAGATGCCAGTGACTCACAAAACATATTGTTTAAACATGTTCAGATTGCTAACAGACCATACTGTTATGCCTTTTGGATTCCAATAAACCATATGAAAATGCTAATTATTGAGTCTACATTAATTTGTATAAATTATGCAAATTGAGTAGCAATTAAGCACTACGGTGGTTGAGGTGGATTCCATGCTATTTTTTAACTTAATGTTGGACTGACACAGACTCCGTTCACTAAAATAAATTGTTTCATTGTTGAGTGTTTACAAAGCAATTGCTGATGGTAATTGGTTGTAGATGACACTATTGTGCATTTCAGTAAGATTTATTTAACCATATGCACCACAACCAAAACACACAAACACAGGGAGAATGGTCAAAGAATGGCTTTATGGCAGTTCATTCAGGTAAAAATAGAGCTTCTCTCTATGAAAACAGGCGCTCTTTATGACAGTTATTTAAAAAGATGAAACCAAACAAGTAAGAGAATGGAAATCACTTGAAGGGATGGAGTTTAAAAATAATTGAAAGAAGTGGAATTTAGCAAAATGTCAAAGCATTACTTTCAGTCTTTTGAGCAGAGTATTGGGAAGTAATTGTAAAATTTTAGATCTTCCACAGTATGTAGATGAGAAATTCAGCACTGATTTGGTCAAACTAATTGTGTGTACTTTTTCTATGGCACACAATGGTTTTGTTAAAATTACTTAGACATACCCAAATATTCTACCCAGATAGTGGACTTGGATGGGGGTGTGTGTGTATGTGTGTGTGTGTGTGTGTGTTTGTGTATTTAACAGTGGGAAGGACAGAAATCTGCAGTCATGCTCTATGATCACTGAACAGGAATTCAAGGCCAACCATTTTTTGTCCATGGGATTCAGACTGGGTTTTGCAAATGTAAAGGTTAAACACATTGATGCAGTAATTATGAAAGGAAAATAGATCTCTCCTTTCACAAAAAATGGTTGTGTGAAAGAGTGTGTAAATTATGATTCGCAAGTGCAACAACGGCTTTAATGCTGAAACATGGTCTTCAGTTGACGAGTAGGTTGTGTCAGTCTTTGGTAATTTATTTCATTTTAGTTTCTCTAATCAGCAGCGAATTTGGGAACCCGATTCACAGCAAGTGATCTTCCTGAAAGTTTAACCAAAATAAAGAGAATATGTTGTGAAATTTCTGCTAGTCATATTTATGCCATAATTCTAGTAAGAACTTTAGTAAGACAAATCTAAAAATTGATTCATTTTACTGGCTTCATAAATTTGTCTTCCATAATCTCCAAACTGATTTTCATTTGTCTTGGCTTAAACTATATCAGCATTCTGAAAAATTTGAAGAGTAAATCATTAAAGTCAGTATTTGTTACTTAATATCTTAATAATAAATGCTAAATCTCCTAAAGGACATTTTCAGTTTAAATTTTATGGTTTGAAACATGGCTCATTAAGTCCTTTGGCTTTCTTTTACAAACCACACTTCATTGTAATTCCCATTGTTTCTTTTGCCAGATTTTCCATTTCCCCAGTGAATCCATTGAGGTTTTAATGCAAGGTCTGTACTTTGAAATTTTAATTCACACTAATTCACTAGGTCATTCAGAGCCAAAGGATTTGAATAGAATTGTACCTACAGCAAAAGAGGAAAAACTATGCGTGCGGATGTAAGTAAAAGCCTTGTTGCTTTTCTCAGATAGAATGATTGAGTGAAGTGGTGGGCCAGCACTGAGCCACGAGTCCAAAGATCCCTGACCAGGACCTGCTTCATTGTTCTAGGCAAGTTATCAAACTGTTCCTGAGTGTCCTCATCTGTGGCTCCCGTGAAGATCAAATGTGAAAGCTCTTTGGAACCTGAAAAGAATGTATAAATGGCAAGAGTTATGACTTAGTTAATAGAGCAAAGTATTTCAAAGGCCTGCATTGCATGTTGATTTCAGCTCACAGTATGCTACCAAATAGCCTGCATTTGAATCTCAACTCCATCCCTGTTGAGCTGTGTAATCGTGGGCGTGCCACTTAGTTTTTTAGGCCTCAGTTTCCACATCTGTGAAATAGTAAACACACCAATATTCACCACATCAACTTGTTGTAAAGGTTAACCAAATTAATACCTGGAACATAAAAGTCACTTATTAAAAGTTAGCTGTTACTATTGGGACACATCATATTAATGATGACATAATAAAAAATGGTGTTCTCATTGTGCAAATATTAGAAGATATCTGACAAAACCTTATTTATTTTTGGATCCATTATCTACCTACCAGAAGTTAAGATCCTAGAAACTTTATTGAATTGTCTAGGCTAGCCTAGATTTGTCAACGAAGTTTTATTTCTAAATCACATATTCAATTTTGTTATCTGCTTTCTCAATAGAATAGGATGGTACCTCAAAAGACATCCTGAGCTATTGTGTAAAGAAATGATAAAATATGTGGCTTTGTGGTCAGAGAGATATGGGTTTGAATGTCAATTATTCCCTTTATTTGTCATGTGATCTTGGAAAAGTTATTTAAATTATTCATGCCTCAGTTTCCTCATGTGTAAAATAATCATAGTGTTTAAGACATAGGGTACTTGATTGTGAGGTAATTTACACAAAGACATATGTTACTCTAGTCTTTGTTTCTATGATAGATCACTGAGTATTATAGACTCAAATCCATCCAACTTTCCATGAAGTTCATATGTTTGTCCTTCTTCATGGCTGCATAATATTCCATCGTGTATATGTACCAATTTTAAAAATCCAGTCCAGTTTCGAGGGGCAGCATGGTTGGTTCCATGTTTTTGCTATTGTGAATAGCATTGCAATAAACATGAGTGTCCAGGTATCTTTTTTGTAGAATGATTTGAGTTCCCCTGGCTATATTCCCTGTAGGAGGATTGTTGGGTCATATGACAGATCAATTTCTAGTTCTTTTAGAAACTGCCACACTGCTTTCCATAGAGGTGGAACTAGTTTACATTCCCACCAGCAGTGTAGAAGCATTCCCTTTTCTCTGCATCCTCACCAGCATCTGTTGTTATTTGTTTTATTAATGATGGTCATTCTTACTGGAGTTGGGTGGTATCTCAATATGGTTTTGATTAACATTTCTCTGATGATCAGTGAGGTTGAGCACTTTTTCATGTGTCTGTTGGCTGCCTGTATATCTTCTTTTGAGAAGTGTATATTCATATATTTTGCCCACTTTTTAATGGGGCTGTTTTTTGTTGTTGTTGTTATTGTTTTCCTTTCAGCACATTTGAGTTCCTTGTGTATCCTGGATGTTAGGCCTTTGTCAGATATACAGTTGGCAAATCTTTTTTCTTATTCTGTGGGCTATCTCCCCATAATACTCAGTGATCTATCACAGAAACTAAGAACAGAGAATCACATGTTCTCACAAATAAGTGGACCCTTAATATTTACCATAGACCTATAAAAAAGAGATTGGCAGTTGTGGGATACTGCCGGTGGGCGGGGTTGGAGGTGTGATACACAACATCAATAAAGGGAACTGACCACAAACCAGACAAAATGGTGACCAAAGGAGGGAGGCCCGAACTTTACCTGTATGATGTCCACTTGTATACCTAATCTTGAATTGTGCCACACATCTTTAAAATGAAATATAAATTTTAAAAAAGACAGCACAGGTTGGGCATCCTTAACCAGAAAAATCTGAAATCATCAGACCTCATGCAACTGGCTGTAGTCAAAACACAATCAAAACTTTGTTTCATGCACATAATTAGTAATGATACTGTATAAAGTTGTCTTCAGGCTATGTGCATAAGGTATATATGAAAAATAAATGAATTTCATGTTAAGACTTGTTTCCAATCCTCAAGATATTTCATTACATATGTGTAAATATTCTAAGATAAAATAGTCTGAAATCCGAAAAAAAAAATGCACGATGACTTGATACACAATATTGACAGCTTCCACGACAATCACTGTAGTTGTTATTATGATGAGATGATTATTATGATTATTAAGAATTAGGTCCAAACTCTTAAGAATGACATTCAAAAGCCCTTTATAATGTTATCTACCTTTATTCTTTTCATTCTTTACAAAACTTGTTTTTAGTATAAGTTTGGCCCAAATAATGTATGAGATATACTTACACTAACTGATCATTCATTATGTATCTGAAATTCAAATTGAACTGGGCATCCTATATTTTCCTTGGCTAAATCTGGCTGCCCTAGTCACATGTGTACACTTCCCACTCACATGCCTCACCTCCTACCAGAGGGGAGAAAGTCCTTTAAGAAGGCAGAGCACGTGCTGGGTGTGTTCATGTAAATGTCTTGTGATTTAATTGGAATTGTCCTTCCTCATACTGGAGGGTGGGGGACACCCCCCACCCACCTCGTCTTGTGTTCATGTAAATGTCTTATGATTTTATTGGGATTGTCCTTCCTCATACCCGAGCAAACACCTGGTGGGTGGGGGGGTGCCCCTCATCCACCCGGCTTTGTGCTCATGTGAAAGTCTTGTGATTTAGCCCGCGAAAATTTGGGATAAAAGGAACATGAAGACCTCCATTAAACGGCTTCTGCTCAAAAAAAAAAAAAGAAGGCAGAGCCTCCTAAATGTATCCACCTCTGGGAAGTCTCTCCTCAAGGTGGTATTCAGGCCCTTGAGCCAGTCATTGTGGCAAGAAATACTTTTAAATTATTTTCCTTTACTAATTTGATTAACTTTTTTTG
>CAUYQG010297109.1:0-21820 GCA_963574415.1 Tarsius wallacei
CTGCCTGGGCAACTTGGCGAGACCTCATCTCTACAATAAATTTTAAAAATCAGCCGGGCGTGGTAGCGCGCACCTGTAATTCCGGCTACTCAGAAGGCTGAGGCGGAAGGATCACCGGAGCCCAGCAGGTCGAGGCTGCGGTGGCCAGGAGCGGCCACTGCACTCCAGTCTGGGCGACAGTGAGACTCCAACTCAAAAAAAAAAAAAAAAAACAACAACTTGGAAAACCTACAAATTAATTCCTGGTAGGTAAAGTCGGCCAATATTGAACCAGAAAGAAATAGAAAACCTCAACAAACCAAAAAGGAGTAATAAGATCAAAGCCATAATAATGTGTCCCATCAATAAAATCCCAGGACCTAATGATTTCACTGCTGAATTCTATCAAACATTTAAAGAATTAATACCAATTCTACCAAAACTCTTCAAAAAAAACTCAAGAGAAGAGATAATTCCAAAGTCATTCTATAAGTCCAGAATTACCCCAATACCAAACAAGACAAAAAGACCCACACAAAAAAAGAAAACTAAAGGCCAGTATCACTGATGAACATAGATGCATGCAAAAATTCTCAACAAAATACTATCAAATTGACTGAATTCAACAATACATTAAAAAGATCATTCACCATGATCAAGTAGGGCTCATCTCAGGGATCCAAGGATTCAACATATCAATAAACATGATACATCACATCAATATGACAAAGAACAAATACCATGTGATCATTTTAATAGATGATGAAAAGCATTCAATAAAATTCAACATCCCTTTAGGATAAAAACCATCAACAACCCGGATATAGAAAAAACATACTTCAAAATAATAAACGCCATATATAACAAATCCACAGCTAACATCACAATGAATAGGTAAAAAATTAATAACCTTTCCTCTAAGATACAGAACAACATGACATACGACTTTCACCATGTTTATTCAACATAATACTAGAAGTCCTGGCCAGTGCAATTAGGCAACAGAAAGAAATAAAGGACCATCCAAATTAAAAAGGAAGAAGTCCAATAAGCCTTTTTCACAGAGGAGACAATCTTATACTTAGAAAAACCTAAAAATTCCACCAAAAAACTGTTAGAACTGATAAATGGATTTAGTAATGTTGCAGGATACAAAATAAACATACAAAAATCAGGAGCAATTATATACGTCAAGAGCAAACAATCCGAAAAGAAAGCAATCCCAATCTCAATAGCTACAAAGAATATAAAATACCTAGAAATAGATTTAACCAAAAAAGTAAAAGATCTATATTTTTAAAACTATAAAATACAAAAGAAATTGAAAAAGACAAAAAAGAAAGATAGTGCATGGTCATGGATTGGTAGAATATTGTTAAAATTCATTGTTAAAAATATTGTTAAAAAAAAAAAAAACTGGGGAAATGCTCCAGGACATTGGTCTTGGCAAAGATATTTTTGTGTAAAACCTCAAAAGCACAGGCAACCAAGGTAAAAATAGACTAATGAGATCACATCAAGCTAAAGAGCTTCTACACAGCAAAGGAAACAATCAACAAAAGTAAAGAAACAACCCACAGAATGGGAGAAAAATTTTGCAAACTATCCATCTGACAAGGGATTTATAGCCAGAATATATAAGGAACTCAAACAATTCAATAGCCAAAAAAAAAAAAATCTGATTGCAAAATAGGCAAAAGATTTGAATGGACATTTCTCAAAAAAAGATAAATAAATGGCCAAACAGGTATATAAAAAATGCTCAAAATCACTAATCATCAGAGAAATGCAAATTAAACCACAATGACATATCATCTCACCCCAGTTAAAAAATGACTTTGATCAAAAATATACAGAATAATGGATGCTCACAAGGATGTAGAGAGAAAGAAATCCTTGTTGACAGGAATGTAAATTAGTATGGTCATTATGGAAAACAGTATGCAGGTTCCTCAAAAACTAATAACAGAACTACCATATGATCCTGTAATTCTACTACTGGGCATATATTCAAAAGAAAGGAAATCAATTATCAAAGAGATACCTGTACTCCCATGTTTATTGCAGCACTACTCACAACAGCAAAAATATAGAATCAACCTAAGTGCTGCAATAAACATGGGTGAAAATGGAGGTCATTAAGTAAAGTGAAATAACCCAGGCACAGAAAAACAAATACTGTATGTTCTAACTCATATGCAGGAGTTAAAAAAAAGGGGAGGGGAATCTCATGAAGATAGAGAGTAGATTGGTGGTTACCAGAGACCAGGAAAAGCAAGGAGAAGGAGGGAATGAAGAGAAGTTGATTAATGGGTACAAATACACAGAAAGAAGAAATAAGACATAGTATTCAACAGATCAGTAGGGTAACTATAGTTAACATTAATCTATGTGCTTTTCAAAAGTGATCTGATCTTTACACATTATATGAATGCATCAAATTTATCACATGTACTCTATTATGTATCAACAAAAAATATATAAATAATAAATCAATTTTTTTTATTTTAAGAGATTAAAGGAATCTAATTAACCCAATTAGTGCTTCTTTACTTAGTTTCATAACTATGGGTGTTACATAAGCATAAACATAAAGAAATAAAGAATTGATTCTGTAGCTATTCTTCTTTTATTGTATTGTTTACCATTTCATAATAGATAATTTAAAAGGCATTCATTATATCCCCTGAAAATGTGCCTGGACACAATGTTCAAATCCAGGCAACCCTATTTAAATTGGATACTGACAAAGTGATCTATGGCCAGAAAGACAACCAGATGGTAAATGAATGAAAACTGCATTATATGAGAATAGCTGAAAACCTGAAGTTATTCAGCTGAGAAAAAAGTTAAGTCTGTGATTATAGTGTACAAATATTTCAAATATTCTCAAAGGAAAAGGGATTACACTAGGCGGTTCTCATGAGAATATGAAAACAAGTAAAAGTTATAAGGAAACAAGATGCTGTTCAAAATAAAGAAGAACCAATTAATAAATAGAGCTGTCATGAAACTGCAAAATTTCCCTCACTGCCTATATTGAGGCAGAAACTAGACCATTACTGACCATGCATTTGTGGGTTCTGTAATTCTGAATATCTACAAGGAGCAGCAGATTTGCATAATAAGGATATTCAACATAATTGGAACTCGGTTCTTATGTTAGTACTTCAATACTAAACCATGTGACTGAATCTAAATCTCATCAGTAAAAAAACCTTGCAAAGATCTCTCCCAGTTCTAAAAAGTTTCAAAACTATGACTGATTTCTACACAGGCTTCTTAAAATGCTCATACATGTTTGTGATATTAAAAATAAGTATAATTTACTTTTAGAATACTTTATATGTGTGGTTATAATATGTGGTCATAATGTGCAGTAACAGAACCACTGCACCACGCAACTGACCTCAGCTCCCAGGTAAAAAAGGGGAGGTGGTTTAGAGATATATCTTCACAGAGGTAGGCCAAAGGCCATGCAATATGCACCTAAAAACAGGATTGAGTTTTCAAACTGAGTTTCATACACAGCAAAAGACACAAAGCAGCAGTAACTCTCCCTGATGTTCCAAATTTGCCGATAATTACCAGATATCATCCATTAAATGTTCACTTTCTCTGTTTATAACAAGGATTGCTTCACTCATACCCACTTTCTCGATGATTTACAGAAAGACTGGATTAAACCTAAAATTACTCATCTATGACTAGTAAGTTAAAAGTAGAAGAGGCATGTAAAATATGGCTGACATATAAATAATTGTCACTACTACACTTCAGCGTTGAATAATCTACTTTGATATACGTGAATATTTTCTTCTCTTTGCCTCTGGGTAATTTTCTTAAAATGCTTTGTGGATTATGGATTATTAGCAAACTTTATTCATTTTTTATATTACCTTTTACTTTATATATAAGATAACAGTACTTACTGATGAATTTAATCAACTGGATAATCTAACATTACTTTTCCCCGCTTTCATCAATTCTTCAAAACATACATAGAAGATTACTTTAGGAATAGTAGTCAGAAAAGCAAATAGACAACAGTCTATAAACTGGATTTTCTCTCATTTCAAACCCTACTAGATTTATGTCTTGAAACGCCCGTTTCTGAAAGAAAAGCGCCAGGCAGCTACTATAACCTAGCTCTCTGTCTTTGCTAAATATTTTCCATCTGCTTTTCCAGTTCACTCTGTCCTCTGTCTCCAGGGGTTCCTGTATAGAGTGCCTCAAAAGTGGAAAATAAGAAAGGGAAAGGAAAGGGATGTCAGCGTATTTAATTTCCTGGCTTCTCCTATGTAGGGTAGCCTCAGGCTGGCTGGGTCCTCCATCAAGTGTTACTGTTCATCCCAAGGCAAACCATCTCAACAGGACTGTCTCCTTCCAGATTTAGAAATGCTCCCTACGCTCACCTATACAGACTTAGAGGTAGTCATTTCTTCACTGCTACTCACCAGTTAATAATCTATCTCTTGTAGTTTTCCTATACTTCTTTCATATCTTTGTAAACATCTCCCACATGTTTGTAAATAGTCTCTCTCAAATTATTCTGAATGTGTCACATGTTTTGACTGGAAAGTAGCCACAGGAAACAGACTCTCAAAATGAGACTGAAATTACCCTAGAAACTCAAGGATAATCTCCATACTGGGAGGAAATGGGACCACAAGTGTTTAGTATTACCATGATTCATAATTACAAAAATTAGATGAAGGGCAAGACTAAGAGATCAAGCAGTGTGATCATTAATTTTATGTCAATTTGCCCACTTTTGATGGGTGCATGGTTGGTTCCATGCTTTTTCTATTGTGAATCGTGCTGCAATAAACATGTGTGTGCAGGTATCTTTTTCATAGAGTGATTTGAGTTCCTCTGGGTATATTCCCAGAGGGCGATTGCTGGGTTGTATGGAAGGTCAATTTTTAGAACTTTTAGGAATCACCAAACTGTTTTCCACATAGGTTGTACTAGGTGAAGAAATGTTCCCTTTTCCCCCCATCCTCTCCAGCATCTATTGCTTTATGAGTTATCGATGATGGCCATCCTGACTTGAGTTAGGAGGTATCTCAATGTGGTTTTAATTTGCATTTCTTGACTAGTGATGCTGAGCAGTTTTCACGTATCAGTTGGCTACTCATAAGCATTTTTTCATTTATCTTTTGGCCACTTGTAAGCCTTCTTTTGAGAAGTGTCTGTTCGTATCCTTTGCCCACTTTGTAATGGGCTGTTCATTTTTTTCTTTTTGGCACATTTGAGTTCTTCGTACATCCTAGATGTTAGGCCTTTGGTACATACAGACATACAGTTGATAAAATATCTTTTCCAGTCTTTGGGCTATCTCCCTGCTCTCCTGATGGTGTCTTTGGCTTTGCAGAAGCTTGTCAGTTTGATGAGGTTCCACTTGTCTATCTTATCTCTTATGGCATGGGCATTTCGGGTTTTGGTCAGGAATTGGTTGTCAGTTCCAATTTCCATAAGGGTGTCTCCTGCATTTTCTAAGGTTCTTACAGTTTGAAGTCTTACGTTTAGGTCTTTGGTCCATTTAGAGTTGAATTTGTGTATGGTGATAGGCAGAGGGCTTTTTTTTTTTAATCTTCTGCATGTGGTCAGCCAGTTTTCCCAGCACCTTTTACTGAATAGGTTCTTGGCTCCCCTGTGGTTGGTGGTAGAGGCTTTGTTGAAGATGAGTTGGTTGAGAAATTGAGGTTTTGCTTCTAGAATCTCTATCTTGTCCCATTGATCTATATGCTTGTTTTTGTACCAGGCTGTTTTGATTATTATAGCTTTATGATAAAGTTTATAGTCTGGGAGTGTGATACCATCTGCTTTGTGTTTTTTTGTTGTTGTTGTTGGTAGTAGTTTTTTGTTTTGTTTTGCTTTGCTGAGGATTGTTTTGGCTATTTATGTTTCCATATGAATGGGTTTCCTGGTCTGAGAAGAATGCTGCTGGTAATTTAATGGGTATTGCGTTAAATCTGTAGATTGCCTTGGGTAGGATGGACATCTTAACAATGTTGATTCTTCCATAAGCATGGAATACTTTTCCATTTGTTTGTGTCATCTCTGATTTCTTTGAGTAACGTTTTGTAGTTTTTGTTGTAAAAGTCTTTCACATCTCTGGTTAGGAAGATGCCAAGGTATTTCATTTGTATTTGTGTATGAGTGTGTTTGTGTGTGTGTATGTATCGTGAATGGGATTGTATTTGTGTGTATTGTGAATGGGATTGTGCTTTTTATTTGGATTTCTGTTTGTTTATTGTTGGTGTATAGAAATGCGACTGTCTTTTGCACATTTATTTTATACCCTAAGCCTTTGCCAAAGCCCTTTATCAGTGCAAGAAGTTTTATGACAGATTCTCTTAAGTTTTCAAGGAATAGAATCATGTCACCTGCAAGGAGGGATACTTGACTTCCTCTTTTCATATTTGGATACCTCTGATCTCCTTCTCTTGTCTGATTGCTGTAGCTAGAACTTCCAAAACTATATTGAAAAGGAGGGGTGAGAGTAGGCATACTTGTCTTGTTCTGGTTGTCAGGGGAAATGGTTACAATTTCTGTCTGCTTAGCAGTATGCTGGCTGTGGGTTTCTCATAGATGGCTCTTATATTTTGAGGTATGTTCCATTTATGCCTAGATGTTCAAGAGTTTTTATCAAGAAGGTGTGCTGGATTTTACCGAAAGCTTTTTCTACATCTAATGATATAATCATGTGGTTTTTATTTTTACATCTATTGATGTATTTAATTACATTTATGGTCTTGTGAATGTTGAACCACCCCTGCATCCCAGGAGTGAAGCCTACTTGGTCAAGATGGATGATTTTTGAGATGTGTTGTTAGATCCAGTTTTCTAGAATCTTGTTGAGAATTTCAGCATCTACATTCATCAAGGATATTGGCCTGTAGTTCTCTTTCTTTGTTGGATTTTTACCAGCAAAGGCTTGGGTATCAATGTGATGTTAGCTTTATAAAATGATTTGGGGAGAGTTCCATCTTTTTCAATTGCCTGGAATATTTTCAATAGGATTGGTATCAGTTCCTCCTTGTATATGTTGTACAATTCTGCTGGAAAGTCATCTGGTCCAGGGCATTTTTTGTAGGTAGTGTTCTTGTGACATAGTTAATTTCTTGGATTGTTATTGGTCTATTTAGGGTCTCAATTTCTTCTTGTTTCAACCTGGGGAGGTTGTGTGATGTCAGAAAATCCTCTATTTTCTTTAAGTTTTCAAGTTTGTTTCCATACAAATATACATAGTAGTCACTGATAATCTTTTGTATTTCTTCAGGGTCAGTTGTGACTTGATCCTCTTCATTTCTGATCATGTTTATTTGGGCTTTTTCTTTCTTTTTCTTAGTCTAGCTACGGGGTCCATCAATCTTGTTTATCCTTTCAAAAAACTAGCTTTTTGTTTCATTGATTTTTTTATATTATCATTTTTTCTTCCATGTCCAGAATTTGGGCTATTTTGGTGATCTGGATTTTTCTGCTGAAGTTAGGGTTTTTGGTGGTCTTGCTTTTCCAGTTTCCTTAGGTGATTTATTAGGCTGTTAACTTGTGATCTTTTCATTTTCTTCATGTGTGTTCTTAGATATATTAATTCCCCTCTTATTACTGCTTTCATGGCATCCCAGAGATTTTGGTAAGATGTTTCTTCATTTTCATTTGTTTCCAGGTATCTTTTAATCTGTTTTGATTTCCATGTTGACCCAGGATTTGTTTAGCATCATGCTATTTAGTGTCCATGTCTTTGTGGGGTTTGGGAAAACTTTGTTGGTGTGATATTTATTTTTATTCCATTGTGGTCTGAGAAGGTGCATGGCAGTATTTCAATCTTATGGAATCTGTTTATGTTTGATTTATGGCCAAGGATTTGGTCAATCTTAGAGTACATTCCATGTGATGATGAGTAGATTGTATATTCTGTAGTTGTTGGGTGGAGTGTCTGGTAGGTATCAAGTCCATTTGGTCAAGCATCACGTTGAGGTCCCAGATCTCCTTGTTAAATTTTTGTCTTGATGATCTGTCTAGGATTGTTAGTTGGGTATTTAAATCCCCAGCTTTGTTAGTACTAGAGTCAAAATCTTTTTTAAGTTTACCTAGAAGCTGCTTTGTGAAAGTTGATGCGCCTATATTGGGTTCATAGATGTTTAGGATGGATATTTCTTGTTGATGGATTGAACCTTTTATCATTATGTAGTGACCTTCTGTATCCTTTTTAATTTTTGATAGCTTAAAGGGTATTTTGTCTGATATTAAAATTGCAACTCCTGCTTTCTTTTGATTATTTTAAACTTTCTACTGTACTATGCCAAGTAGTCACACAAACATGATTTTCTATTTATTTATTACAAAATCTTACCTGTCCATATTAAACTTCAGAAGACATTCTGTTAAATTTGGTGGTTTTCAGCACTATCTATGCATAAGAAATTTTTGAGGATATAATAAAATACACATTCTTGGGCCCTGTGCATGAAAGTTTTCATAATACAGTTTGATAGCATTCACCTTCACAGTTGATTTTGATGCCCAGCCTTGATTCAGAGTGACTTTGGCTGCCTTGTGAATTAATTCCCTCATAAAATGTTTGCATAACTTTCTCTTGAAAGTACCGCTCCTCCATACATGTGTGTGTATAGATACACCTATAAATATATATCTGTAGTGTTACAACAGATTATATGTAATTTCATTCCCCAATTTGTTATTGTTCAGCATAAATAGTGTTTTTAGAGGTCTTTTCTTCCCTCCTACCTTCACTGATATTAGGTACGGTTCTGAGGAAACTTCTTTTTCCTTTAGCTCTTAGTAGTTCTTCCTAGTACTAGATTCTAAAGTTTTGCAACATGTAATAGATTTTGCTTCTCAACCTATTTTGAAATAGGGTGACAGATGACTTCCTCATGCAGTAGCAATTATTTTTTTTTCAATTTATTGAGTCTTGTTGAAACTTTATTCCATTAGGAAGCTTCTCTTTACTGTGTCGATTTTTGCTGTTCTCTGCCGTCTGACCTTTGATCTTTTGGTGTCTTGCATGCTAATTTTCCATTCTTCATGGTCATTAATAGACAAGGAATAAGTACCTACTAGGCACAGGGTGAGATGTGGCAAGTACATGTTGTATTGTCTCCATCTTCCTGTCTTGTGGCCAGAGCAGGTTGCTTGTCCCTGGTCTCTCTGAGCCCACATGCAGCCTCAGAATCATTTTAAAAGCAAGGATCCGGGCAGTCATACCAAACTGTCAAACTTGACACATGGGATGAAACTTACTTGCCATCATAATGCCAAGCTGTAAAAAGTAATAATATGTGTAATTTTGGAAGATAAACTCATTCTCATTGTCACGTGAAAATCTTTATGCATATAGCCATCAAGAGCAAGAAGAAATACCTTGATAATACAACACTGTCCACCTCTTTTTTTGTCCCTTCCTCTCTTATCTGCTTGGATTTCACAATCTGTGCCATTCTCTAGTAATGCCATGTATTTTAGATCTTTGACATTCTGTTCCTGATAGTTTTTTTCAATTAAGGGTGACTTCCTTTAAGTCCTTGTTAAAGGTTTGCCTACTTCTCATTGACATTATGGTTTTATGAGACAAAGTAATTTGGTTATTATTTATTGATGTCTTTATATATTTTTATATATGAATAGTATACACAAATATATACCATATCATATATATGGTAACATACATATTGCATTATATAGAATATGTGCATGCATATATACATATATACATGTGTCTATATTAACATGCATGTACACACACATACACACACACACACATACATTAATTACCCTGGGTATAAAGTGAAAAATAAATTGTCACTTCACTACAAGTTCAAGCAAATGGAAAAATTAAAAATTATCTTTTGTGGACAAGGAGATTGTTTTCTAAGCACTTTTCAGTTTTTGTGAAAAGAGGTTGCCCACAGTTTCACAGCAAGATTTAAACGAATGTTCATGGGTAGATTTATACACATGAGCTGCAGAATGGAAATATACTTTGATTCTAAATTTGAAATGATGGCTCTAATGGCTTCTTGGGAGCTCACTGCCCTAGCCCATGTTGACATTCTGGGAGAAACTAAATTTTGAATTGCCCATATGTGGCCCCCTCTGGTGCTCTTCGGAACACTTCCTATATTTGTCACCAGAGTCTTCAATTTTTGTGTAGTTGCCCTTGGAAACTGCTGATCTGTCCAGTCCCTTGGCCACCAGTTTCTCGTAAGAACCTCTCTTGTTTGGCTTCAAACATTAACATAAAGGCCAGGATGTTATTTTTGGTTTATATAAGTACAGATTGCCAGTTGAGAGGAAATTTTATAACATGTATTTTGGACTAAACAGAGAGGCCTCTGGTCTATGCTCACTTTTGCAGATAGAGGGAGGACTATTTACCTTGGCTATAAAGTATTTCAGGTGCAGGAAGGGCAGTTTTTCCTATCCGAGCTAGCTTAGGGCTTTGTTTATCTGGAGAGAGTTTGCTCTATGGCAGCCTGGCAGTATGACTTGAAAATTTTGATTCTCCATGATCATGCCTCTTGTAATGAGAAACTTGTGGTAGCATATGTTTATTAATCTTAGTTAAAAGACACCTGCCCAGATGGTATATACCTGGGAAACATTCACAGTCATCAATCTTTCTCTAATCAGCAAGTTTGCCTTCCCTCTCAGCACCACACCAATTTGTTGAGATGACTAAGAGTTGCTTCTCTTTGGTCATGTGTGGTCCATGCCTTGTAAGTTGGAAGGATGGAGGAAAATGAAACAAATTGCTTAGCCCCAAGGAGTGAGTGGGCTTGTGTCTTACAGACATACCCTCATAGCTGCTGACCTTTGCTTGAGAGGATTCATTTCACGTTATTATTTCCCTCACAGTCTCAAAGTCCTGGTAATGAGGTGCACTCTCTGTATCCTCTCACTCCCGACAGGCTGTATTGAGTACAGCTGCACACAGCAGGGTTCTGATCACCACTTTCCAGGGCTAAGACTGACAAGGCAATGGAAGTGGGTGTTGTTTTTTGATTGGAGAGGCTCTCCTCACCATTCCAGCATCAGTTATCATTGCTTCCTAGAAACCCCTGGGTATTTGTTGTTTGCCACAGATACTAGACTTCTATAAACAGAAACATATTATTCTAGAGTGAAATTAGCCAAAGTATTAAATTGATAAATGTGATGATGAGCAGAACTGGTAGTTGGGAGACAGAGAATAAGCAGCAATTGTCTGTGAAATACAAAACAGCCCCAACTATTAGAGAAGGGGAGTTGGTGAGTGCTGAGCCTGCCAGTGGTAACATGATAATTTCCTGCAACCCATTATGTCAAAAGGGGATTTACTGTATTTTTTACCTCATGCTTCCTGCTGGCTTGTGGGTCAGAGGATTGCAGTGTGGGCCTTGACAATTCAAACAACCATCATTAGGCAATCATTTGTGTCTAATTAAATCTCTCATACCGCAGGATTACAACCACACTTTGTCATCCTGGAATCTTTAGATTCTGCTACATACAAAAAAAACAAAAATGTATAAATCTGCAATCAATTCCCAGAAGGCTAAAGAGCTAGGGATTTATTTCCACTACAATACTCTGGGATTTACATGCTAGTTTTAAGCGATCTCTCGGGAGGGAATAAGGGTTATTGATATGATTCTAAGAATTATCTCCCTTAAAAAATATTGTTTAAAGATAATAATGCATTTTGTTTTAGTTTTGTCATCATCGCCCAAGCATTTTCTTATTGATTGAATACTGTGTCATGCTAAGAAGGAATGAAGTCATTGAGAGAGATTTAGTCCTGCATTTACCTGACTACTTTTGTTTCTACTGAGTTTGCATTTATGAGACCCTTTGTGCTTTCAGACGAACGCCAATGGGCCACTGATTTTCTTTTTATGAAGAGTCTATACACTTCGGTGTCATCCTTCATGTGTGAATGCCTTTTTTCAATGCCTAATCACAGATTAAAGGGTAAAACTTTAGACACTTTCTATGTGAAACTTGAAAACCCAAACTTATAATTATCTGAATGTGCAAAACATGTCTGATAAACACTCCTCTGTGCAGATCGGAATTCTAGAAAACTGTAATAAAAGGTAGGATCTGACTCAAGAAATTTACAATCTTTAAAAGTAGACATATTTTAACCATAGACATTCTTTTCAATATTTAGATTTCCTGAATATTTGTGGCCAAGTTTTTAAAACATGGACTTTAAAATATCTCCACATAGAAGCTCTGAATACAAAAGTAAATCTTCTATTTGAGAAACTACTTCTCCTACAAATAAGATATTTGGCCAAATGTGTGCTTTTTCTCCCTTATTTTTGAGCTGATAATTGGACTTATATTCTTGAATTGTAGTGTTGACTTCTGATAAGAACTTGAAAGATGAAGAAAGGAAACAGTTTACATTGTGTCAGATTTCGGTCACTATACCATCCTCTGAAAAAAATAAACCAGGAGGAAGAATGTTGTTTCAGCCCACAATTCTTGATTTGATGTATAAGGTCATCAGATGAAACATGAAGTAGAGATGGGCTTTCTAACCAGCTGTGTATTTTGGTTCCAGCTGACTGACAGTACAAAGAAAATGTGTCAGTCATGAATATTAAGTTTCTTTCTAGCATTTTTCTTCCAGATGGAAGCAACATGCACATTGTAGCAATGCTTCTTCCAGCTGATGAGTTTTCTTATTTATATTTTGGCAAAGCATATTGATTTTTCATCTGTGACTCCTACCCACTATGTATTTTTTAAAAAATCTTCAGCTTAGTTTTTTTAAACACCTCATTTCATAAAAAAACTACTTATATCAAAGTCATTCTAGCACGAGCCCTTTTATTACCTCTCAAAACCTATACTCTTTTATCTTCTTTGCTATCTTTGAAAGTACATGATACAAGCCTATCTTAATAACTGACTGATAACATTCTTACCCAGTCTTATCATCACAATACTATAGCAATACTAATAATCAATTTTAATAGTAATCATACTATTTTAATGTTATCTTATGCCAGGTACTTTAAATATGCTTGATATTTATTATTGCTGTTAATTCCTCCAACAGCTCTGTGACTTAAACATGATTAATTCCATCATATAGATAAGGAGACAAAAGACAAAATAGGCTAAGTAACTTTCCCAAGACCACGTGACTAATAAGTGGTAGAAGCAGTGTTTGAAAGTTAGTCTTTTTGAATCCAAATTTATTCTCTTAACTGCTAAGCAGTCAAAATTCTATTCATCTGATGATTCTATCACTCTTTCCTTAATATCTGCCTTATATTATTCAAACAAAAATTCAGTGGGAATGTAACTATTAAAAATATGCTTAAGGGTTATGCTCTTATTCATTCTGGTTTCTAACTTTTTGCAAATTATTTCCAGCCTGGTCCCCAGAGAGCCCAAAGAGAATCCTATCTAAAGGAAAGGGTTTTATGTTGGGTGACCAGCTTCCATTGAAGAGCTTTTGCCCCTAATCTTATCCCCATGGTAACAAGCATCTGCCTGAATTCTCCTTTGCAATCTCTACCAAATGGCAAGGAGCTGAACTTCCTGGATGGGCTGCTGCTTGTTGGAGATGAAGCTTAGAGGCCCAGCACAATGATGATCACTGTACATGCCCAGCTGTGGTCTTTGTTTCCTGATACATCTGTGGACAGTTTTGAGATCTTTGGAAGGAAAAAGGCAATGCAAGCCCAAATTACCATCATCATAGTCCTTGATGTTACCATTAGTATTGATAGAAGATCTGTTTCCAATCTGTCTGTTACCTTTCAGAAGCATTAAGACTTGCGGATTTTAAGCAGCAGTCACCACACCTAATTCATCCAGCGTTTATTCAGTCTTTAGTTTGTCTAAGTCAATCACTGGAAATGAAATCTTGCCTTTTGATTTGTTGCTGGCCCTTATTTGAATGGGAAAAGGAAAAGTTCACATTTGAACATTTCAAGCCTCATCATATTTTCCTTTTCTGCATGACAGCAATAAACAGATCTTGGCAAAACCTCAGATGCAAAAGAAATTTTTAAAATGAACTATACTGTCATTTCTTTTGAATGATATGGCAATAAACCAATAATTCAAAGGATCACTGAACATCTGATTTCTAAAGCAAGAGAGTGGCTCAGACTGTGGTGGTATGAGGAAGCACCATTCAACTTTATGAAATTGCAAATGTTAACTTTTTAAAGAAAACTCATAGTTGTGGAATGTCGGTGATGATTGGCTGAGGAGAAATGTATCGAATGAAATAAAGACATGGGTCTTGGTGATGTAGAAACAATCTCAGATACTTTATAATTATGAAGACCTTGGATACATTACTTAAATTCACCAAGCTTTGGTTTCCTTAATAATAGCAGAGAAGTAATAACTGACAGCTTGGAGGTTTATTGTCAAAAATAGGACTAGGATATGTAAGTATACAAAGAAATGCCCATTGTATAACAATTATTTAATAAACTGGTACTACTGTGTATCCTTCACTGTATTTCCTAATGAGTCACGGCTTTATTACCTGTCTATGAGGAGAGTTGAGTGGATGAACATTTAGTCGATCAGGAAATAATGCAAGTGAACACTTTCTATGAATTTCCTGCATATGAGGGTGTGTCCTTTATGAGTTGAGGGCTCTGACTACCACTTGCCAGACATCAAACTATGCAAATCAATAGGCGAAGGACATCTGCCACCTTTCAAAGCCCTTATGTTTTAAAAAATCTATTTATGAGATGGAGAGGGTTGGCCCTCCTAGGGAAGACACTCAGAGAATGAGATCCAGTTGGATAAGCCTTTTAATTATATTTATTGACCCTTCAACTGGAAGTCACCCAGTTCCCAGGCAAGGATGCACAAGGGAGATTTTAGGCTCCACTTTTAATGGAAGTGAAATGCTGCAGGGTAAAGCAGAGAGCACAGATGTTTGCAAAGCCATGAGGTCTGGCGCTGCCCTGATATAGGCACCATCGGATTGCAACACTGTCCCAGTAAACGGGGTCCTGCTCAGAGTTCTGATCTAGGCACTACATCGCAAAACTGGCAAGCTGTAAACCCCTGGAGTAACTCCAGCTGAGATGAAGACAAAGGCAGAAAGAATAAACAATTTGGTTCATTGAGTTTGAATGATAAAATTGCAATAAAGGGCCAATAAAAGGTACAATAAGAACATGTTTAAAAATTCTAATAAACCTTGAAGCGATAGTGGTCTTGGAGCTCTGAAAACAACAAAGAGCTATGAAATCCTAGCACATTAACTAGGAATCTATTTAAGAATAAGGTAATGGAAAACCGACAATTAAAATTTTTTTTTAAATGTGTTACCTTTAAAGGGAATTATATAGAAAAAAATTGTCTTCCTCTGCTATCACCACACAGCAAGCAACACAGAAGACTTCTGTGACCTCTGGTCACTAAGAAGTTTGTGGGGGTTTCTCCCCTCTAGCAGGAAAGCAATCAATTCTGCAGTAGACACCAGCAGGATGTCCGGTAATTCAATCCAATTTTGACACTGTCTACCTGAAGATAGCATCAGATCCTAGAAGTTGAGGGCTCAGTCCCCAAGACCGTGCACTCTCCACAACTTCCAATGCAAATCTTGTGTCCCAGGTTGTTTCATCTGTGCTTCTGACTTGCCAGCTATAAATCAGCATTCCTACCACCTCCTCCGTGGGTTCAATTAATGGGTGTTAGAGTGGCTCACAGAACTCAGAGAAACACTTATGCTAACTGGTTTATTATAAAGGATATTGCAAAAGATACAGAGGAAGAGATGCTTGGGGCAAGGCATGGGGGAAGGGACACAGAGCTTCCATGCCCTCCTCAGGTGTGCTACCTCCAGGAACCTTCTTGTGTAAAGCTATCCAGAAACTCCCCAAACCTTGTCCCTTTGGATTTTTATGGAGACCTCATTATGTAGGCATGATTGATTAAACAAATCAACTCAACCTTTAAACCCCTCTTCCCTGCTTGGAGACTAGAGTAAGGGCTGAAAGTCCCAATCTTCTAACCCTGCCTTTGTCTTTCAGGTGACACACCCCCCTCCTCCCCCATCCTGAACCTACCTAGGGTTTGCCAGCCAACAGTCAACTTATTAGCATATTCAAAAGACACTTATCACTTTGAGGAGTCCAAGGATTTTAGGAGTTGTATGCCAGGAGACTGAGAGGAAGACCAAATATATATTTCACAATATCACAGGGATAGTTACTATACATATACTCTGTAAGCATTCCCCTGCCATATGTGTGACCTTGAGAAAGATACTTAATTTCTCTGAGCCTCAATGCCCTCATCTGTAAGATGAAGATAATAATGCCTACCTTGTAGAGTTAGGGTAAGGATAAAGAATTATATATGTGTGTGTGTGTATGTGTGTGTGTATGACATGTGTAGTCTGCTAGCTGCCATAACAAAATACCAGAAATTAGATGGCTTAAAACAACAGAAATTTATTTTCTTACAGTTCTGGATGCCAGAAGTCGGAGATCGAGGTGTCAGTTTCTTCTGAGGCCTCTCCTTGGCTTGTAAACATTTACCTTTTCTCTGTGTCTTCACCTGGTCTTTTCCCTGTGCATACATGCCCCGGCGTCTGTGTGTCCAAATGTCCTTATAAGAACGCAACTGAGACTAGATTAGGGCCCATCCTAACAACCTCATTTTAATTTAACCTCATCTTTAAAGGTCTTAGCTCCAAATACAGTCACATTCTGAAGTACTGGGTATCAGGGCTTCAGCATCTGAAATTTGGGGGGGCAATATAGTTCAACTCATAACTGTGTATATGTGTGTGTGTGTGTGTGTGTGTGTGTGTGTGTGTGTGTGTGCTTATTGAGAGAGAGAGAGAGAGATAATAGTTTAGAATTACTGCCCCATAGTTGACATCTGACAAGTAATAGCCCTTATTACTCTTGGGCATTATTATTAGTCCCATATAACTTATTTTCATATCAAATATATAAGAAATGACATATTTTTATAATAACCTTATATAGAGATAGGAAAATAAAGTACAGAGAAGGTGAAATGCTTGCTCAGTATTCTGTGGTATGTGTCAGTTATAAAGCTGGAAGTTCATTTCTTCTGACCCCAAATTATTTTCTTTCTAGCGCATTGTGCTGCCACCAGGCATTTGGACAATAACCAGAGATTCAGTTTTCTTGTTAAATTTAGCTATTCATCTAAGCAGTACACTCTCTGAACAATTAGAGTATTTTCTGATTATAGACAAATTCTACTCTTCTTTCTCAGAATTCTGTGCTTTTATCCCAAGGTCAAAATTTTGAAATCTGGAGCAAGGTAAATGTTTAAGACTTACACCTCTGGGAAAATCTTTATCTTTTGACTTTTATATCATATTATCCAGGATGGAAGGAAGCCAACGGGTAGAAATCTACTTATCTTTCCATCGCCAAATCCACCCATGTACCTGCTTCTGTCTTTACCCTCCTTACTTCTCATCTTTCTATAATGAATAAAGTTTATCAGATCCTACCGAATGCCAAATATATCATCATTATCTCCCCTTCTTGAGAACTTTTTACTCTTGCCATTGTCTCCCTTCTCTTTGATCCATCAATTTCTCCCTCTTTTGGGGATCCTTCACATCAGTGTATAGACATATTTTATTGTCTCTTATCTTAAAGGAAAGAAGAAGAAAAAAAAAAAAAAACACCTTTGGCCCTCCAACTACTGCCCTATTTCTCTGTATCCAGTCCTAGTAAAATATAAAAGATGTGTGTAGCCCACCTTTTGTCCCCAGTTTCTCAGCCCCCATTCACTTCTTAATTAAATCCAATTATATTTCCATCTCATGCCTACACAGACATCCTTTGTCCAGCTTCCTTCTTCTTATATTATTTGGTCTTTCAGCAACATTCAACAGAGTTGTCCACTTCATCCCTCACAAGTACTTCTTGTCTCAGCTTTTGGGTCAGCATACTCAAATTTCAATGTCCTACCTACCTATTTCCTGCCTACATCACAGCCACTCCATCTCGGGCTTCTTG
The DNA here is from genome assembly GCA_963574415.1 of Tarsius wallacei. Classification (NCBI taxonomy): domain Eukaryota; kingdom Metazoa; phylum Chordata; class Mammalia; order Primates; family Tarsiidae; genus Tarsius; species Tarsius wallacei. Next base: position 18,003 of record CAUYQG010297109.1, read on the forward strand.
TTTGATTTGTCTCTAACATCTTAGTCTCCGTGTTTGATCCTTCTCTGACAACCTCAATGATGCAAAATATTGAGTTCCTCTCAGATTCCAGGTTCCTAAAGTCTCTTCCTCTCAAATTCCATGTTCCTACGAGATTCTGAGAAAAAATACTGATATTTTTGCACTTAATTCTGAATTAGGTATTTAAAAAAATAGGCTTTAAGTTTTATATACAGATGCTGTCCAATATATCATATGTCTTTCTAGGTTTATTTATCCTGCTGCTTGAATGGTGTTTAGTTTCTCACTTGATTTGTTTTCCTATTTGAAAACAGCTGTCAGAGCTGCCTTTATGTGCATGTGTATATATTTGTATTTTCTGTGTTATTATTGAGAGTCCACACTTTGGAAATCATTCTCTTTCATAATGTCATAAACTTCTTTATGAGATAGTGACTATTGTCCCTTTACAGACAGAAACCTGAGGCTAAAAAAGTTTAAGTGACATGCTTAAGTCCATGTAGTTAATGGCAGAGTCAAGATCCGACCCCATGCCTGTCCCTCTTGCTAGTACTCTGAATACACATGCACTCTTACATGTCACATTTCTGTAGCAAACCTGAATTGGGGCAGGAGATAGCCATTGCATTTGGATTTGTGAGCATGTGTTGGCTGCAAATAACAGAGAACTCAGTTCCACTGGAATAAATAATGGATTTATCATCTCACATGAACAGAACTCCAGAGGTCCATCACAGCAGGATCAGTAGCTTTAAAATGTCATTAAGGACTCAGGCTCTGTTTTGCCATCCTCTGTGTTGGCTTCATCTGTAGGGCTGCTTCCCCTTATCATTGCCAGATGGTTGAATCCGTTACAGAGCACTTCAAAATACATTATCCAGCAATGGAAGAGGAAGGAGATCTGACTTAAGAAATTGATCAGGGGAGAAAACTCTCAGAAGCCCCCCAGTAAACATTTTTTCACATCTTATTGACAAAACTGGCTTCATATCCACCTGTAAACCAGTCCTTTGCAGCAGTGGACGTATCATTAATGGATTTACCTGATTCGTGGAAAGGTGAAAGCCAGAAGAAAAGCAGAGCTGGGCAGAATGAAAGAAGGAAGAGTGACTAATTATATAGACAACCAAGAGGATCTGCTGCATCTCTCATGGAGGGATTAAAGCAGAAAGTCTGTGTCTGCCTATTTGTGTTTGTGTGTGCTCCATTTTAAAACTTTGTTCTCTTTTAATAAAAACTCGCTTTGTGAGGGGAAAACTTTTCAGCTGCTCTTCATACATGCTTTTTTTTTTTTTTTCCAAAAGTCTCATTAGCTACCATGTTGGCAAGAGTCTTAAATTAAACATGCTTCCTGTGGTACCAGGAATGCTTAATTATCCATCTTGGTCTGTAACTGTTCTGTGTAAAACTTCCAATTCTTCAAAATGTACTGCTATGCTCAGGGATTGAACACATTCCCAAATCATCTAGAGACTAAGGCAATTATAAAGTTTTCTCCTTAGAAACAAGTTGTCTGAGCTATATAATCTCAGATCATAACCAACAAGTTGAACATCTTTCAATAAGTTCCCCTTGTTAACAGTATCTGTGACCTGGATGCCCTGTGCTGGTCTCACTTTACTCTTATTTGTAGAATATTCACATTTTCAAATACTTTTTTTCATGCTCTTTCCTGTGGCTCTAAAATAAACCATATTTTCAAGCAGTGTTTTAAAGCCTTACTATAAAGTACCTCACCAATTTGTATATTCACTTATGTTGCAGATCAAATTTTGCCCTGGTTCACACATCAGTTCATAATCTCCCTCACACTCAATTACATGGAAACAGACAATTAATGATTCCACTACCCTGACTGTTCATTTCACTTTAGAAAAGGCACTGTCACACCAAAAGGACTTTTAAATGATGGATTCCAATCTCTTCCTAACTGCTCTAGTTGTTACAGTTACCCATGGGATACAATTAGTGGCCCCATCACCTCATTCCCCTAGTAGAGGCTGGACCAGAGTTTTTTGATGCCTAAACTGGATGTCAAAATCGTCCAGCTTCTTTCAAATCCTCTTAGCATCTACTCCTTATAGTTGTTACTTCTTGAGAATTTAATAAAGTACAAAATAATAATACTTCTCATCTTCGCAGAGTTGACAATTAACTAATTAGCCTATTAACTCATTGAGCCAGATTTGTACCAGTAAGTTCAGAGCTTTGGGAGGTATATCAATCCTTTAAGGCCACTAGAGCAACATTTGCAGCTAATGGGCCCATATCCCTAACTTGCTACCAGGGAGGGACTGGGGTATTGTTAGGAAATAGAAGCCATTAATCCTCGCTGTACCCAGAGGGGCAGGTGGGAATGACTTTGCACAAGTTGATGAGAAAATGTATTTTGTTTTGTTTTTCTCTTTTAACACCAAGGAGACTCTGAGTTAAAGCCGAGATTGGAACTCAATATTTCCTGGCAAAACGCCTTGTATTCAAATTTGAAATCTTGCCAGAATTTGTTTGTTTGTTTGTTTGTTTATAATTTTAACTCCAATACTGACAGTGGGTAAGCAAGAATTTTTGTGCTGGGGCATGGGTAATTCTAGCATCTGGAGTCTCCAACAGCAGAAAAGGAAAATTATGATTCTGCTTCTATTCTACAATGAGCTTAAATAAAAACTCAGCAAATCATGTGGAATATACCTCTAGATGGATATGTGCAAAAAGACATTTCTAACCCAATTCGTACTCTGCAGAATGGACAGACTATGGGAGTGAGGTAGGTTCTGCCCTCAACAGCCTTCAGCTTATCTGAAGAAAATGTGTCTAGGACCCATTTCTCCTTGACTCTGGTTGCAACTGGGCACAGATCTGGGGTAGAATCTTATAAGTGAGCTTATAAATGTGTACTTTCGGGAGCAGTGAAGCAATTGCTTGTGTCAGCATTCTGCATGAGGGTCCCAATCCTGTTTGCCAATACAAGTAGTTTGGAGTTGAGTTACCAAATCCTGTAAGGCCATAGGTGCAAAGATATGCATCTAAACTTGTTGGAACAGAGAAAAAGCCAATCTCTGTAGAGAAATATGGTGCAAGCAGCAGCCCCAAATGTCCTTTATGTGACTTCTGAGGCCACATGGTATAAAAAGGGAGGAGAGAAGTACCTTGAGTGTTTAAGGGTACAGCCTGGAGCTTACAGACGTATTTATAAACTTATGCTTATTACACACACACAGCCATAAATCCTGAAGCGTTCTGTGTCTGGCTGCTCCCTTTTCTTACCCCCATAGATTTATCACAGTTAAGATTGGGAATAAAGGGAGTGTGCAAAAAAGACATTTCTAATCTAATTCGTACTCTGCAGAATGGACAGACTATGGGAGTGAGGTAGGTCCTGCCCTCAACAGCCTTCAGCTTATCTGAAGAAAACGTGTCCAGGACCCATTTCTCCTTGACTCTGGTTGTGACTGGGCACAGATCTGGGGTAGAATCTTATAAGTGAGCTTATAAATGTGTACTTTCGGGAGCAGTGAAGCAAAATAATATTACTTGAGACACTAAGAAAAAGTCAGTACCAGTATTCCTGTTAGTTTATAAAGTATAGCCTTAGGAAACTAAAAGGATTGATGTACATACAGAGTAAATTAACTATGAATCAGTTTAATGTTGACTATTCAGTTTTAGGTAAGACTCATATATATTCTCAGATTTTGACAGATTCTAAAATGGCCAAGTTTATTCTAAGCTGATATCTGCCAAATCTGTACCTTGACCCAAGACAACTACCTGTTAGATCCCCTTTTGTGGACTTCCCAATGGGAGAAAAGCCATAAAGG
>CAUYQG010297112.1:0-10557 GCA_963574415.1 Tarsius wallacei
AGGGCTCCGGCGAGCCTTCTGCCACAGCCTTCTAAGTAGCCAGAACCACAAGTGCACGCCGCCCCACCCCGGTAATATTTGATTTATTGTAAAGGTCTCACCAAATAGCCCAGGATGTTCTCGAACCTTTGAGCTCAGGCAATCTGCTCACCTCGGCCTCTCAAAGTGAGGGCCAGTTGTTTTAGGAGCATGAGAAACCCCTCCATCAGCCTCCTAACAGCCCCCATAGGGGTAGAAACTTTTGAGTTTCCACATCCATTTAAGTTGGCCATACAAATATACTTTCTGTGAGAGCTGTGATGTCAGTAAACTGGGAAGCACTGTTTAAACAACTACAGACCATTTGTTGAGTTTTACAGTGGTTCAATTAACTGAGGCCCCACGGAATGAGGTGTCTTGCTCAAAATCACACAAACCCCAGTGGAAGCAGTATGGGGTGAGTTAGAAGACAGATTTTGGAGGCTAGACATGGTGGCTCATGCCTGTAACCTCTGTGTTTTATGGGAGGCAATAGCATGAGGATTGTTTGAGGCCAGGAGTTTGAGACCAGCCTGGGCAACACAGCAAGACCTCATCTGTACAAAATTTTTTAAAAATTAGCAGGGAGTAGTAGCATGCACCTGTAGTCCCAACTACTTGGGAGGCTGAAGCAGAAAGATTGCTTGAACCAAGTTCAAGGTTGTATTGAGCCATGATCAATCTGCACCTGAGCCTTGACAAGAGAGCTAGACCCTGTCTCAAAAAAACAAAAAAAGAAGACAGATTTGGTGAGCAAACTTGAAAGAATCCTGGCACTATCATTTATTAGCTGGGGTATTTTGGCTAAGTGACTTACCTTCTGAGCCTCAGTTTCTTCATCTATAAAATAAAGCTAGTGATATGAGTATCCTTGCCCTAAGAGTGAAGTGAAACCATCTATGTAAAGCACTTACCACAGTGCCTGGTACAAGGACGTGCCCAATAAATGGTTGCTATTGCTACTACCATTGTGAGAACTCTGGTCTCCTGATCCTGACCTCCCAATCCCCCAGCCATTATCTCCGTTGCATCATCCTGCTTCCTCAGAGGACTCTTCACTAGCATTTACTGAGATGAAACCAATAACTATAAAACAACTGGTATACACAAGGCCTATTGGATGCTGGAATAAAAGCATGTTTTTTCTGTCTCCTTGGGGAAGCATGCATATTGAGATACACAGAAATTTTTGCCAGGTGCAGGGGCTAATGCCTATAGTCCCAGTTACTCGGGAGGCTAAGGCAGAGCTATGATTGCACCACTGTACTCCAGTCTGGGCAAGAATAAGACCTTGTCTCTTGAGAGAGAGAAACAGAAAGACAGAAGTCGTCTAGCCTTTGAGTGCAAAGGCAGGAAGAATCCTTGGGCAGTTATCCATGTTTCCTGAGGAGTAACTAAGGGCCCCTGAGGCATGTTCTCCTTTTGCTGTGTCGAGAGACTTGTCAATGCCTTGTGACAGATGACCATGCAAATAGTTGAGAGTTAAAGAAAGTAACACTGCCCCAGTTTTGACACTGAAGAGGTCATGAAAGAATGATATTAGTGGCAGCTTGTCCCATCCATTCTCTTATGGAGACCTAGGTCAGCTTCAAAGATTCCCCTGGCTGACAATGGAGAGCCGGCACACTCCCACAGAAACACAGTCACAACACACACAAAGGCAAAGCTGTTGGAAAGGAGAGTTTTATTTTCTTCCCATGCTGTGCAAGGGCATTGTGTTCCCCAGTTTTACTTCCTCCCTGAAGGGGAAAAGGACAGCAGTTCTCTGGGTCTCAGGGCTAAGCTACTCCTATATAGACTTAGCCAAGACAGGACAGAAAGACTGGTGACTGATTCCAAATTTACCAGCTAACACATCAACCACCAATGGGGGGCAGGCAAGTGACCAGAAGGCAAGTTGTGGGCTTGGCTCAGGGACCAAGAATCTAAAGACTACAAGATGATCAAAATGAAAAGGCAAACACCACCCAGTGCATAGCTGACCACAGAACCCATCTGTATGGTATCCTGGCCACTTAGAGCAAGCAGAATCTAAAAGGGCTACAGCCTCCCAGCCTGGTGCAGGGGGGCAGCTCTAGTGCTAAGTCTCTTACCATACTCCTTGGCCTTGAGCTTCAGGCAAAAGGGCAGAGTCCCAACAAATCAGAAGTTCTCAGCCAAGTCGGAGTCCCAAGGAAGTACCATGGCAGAGAGCTGCAGACATGCAGGGATCCCTATTGCCAGGACCCCCTCAGGCCTTCCCCAGGGTCCTTCCATCCTGGAGGTGAGTCCTCATCAAGACCATCTGAACGCTCCACCTGAATGGAGTACAAGGGAGCACAGTCTGCTCATCTGGAGTGTGAACAGGAGGCCTACCAGGGCTGGACCCAGTAGGCCATAGGCCTCCTCAACACAGCTTTTCCAAACTCAAGCTTCAACATTTCTTTCCTTTATTATTATTATTTTTTAAAGTCACAACCAAGCATGTAAGGAAACATACTGTTGTCTTGAATTCATATTTTAGGAGGGGGCAACAGGGAAGAACCAAAATAAACATTGGAATGTATTAGGTTTAAGATAATAATGAGTGTATTTTTTAAGCAATAAGCTAAGTATGCAGTTTGCTAACCTAAGATGGTGACCGAAAAACTTTCCGGTGGAGAAGGAGCAGATGCTATCACTGCAGGCAACAGTGGGAGTTACTCAACAGGAAGGCAGAGTGGCAGGGAAAGCCACTGCATCGTTCCCCAAAGTTAAAAACGGGGGTGAATGCACAATGTGGCACCAAGGCAATTCTTCCATCCAAGAATCTCAAAACACTCACATTTTATGGTGAGTAAAATGGCAGCAAAAAGAATGGCTTGCCCAATCATGGTCAGCAAACCGACCAGGACAAGGGCTGAGTCCCACTGCTTCAGTTCTAAGGACTTCTTCCTAAGGAGTTCTTGCTTGTAAAATGGCAAAGTTGTGGTTTTGTGAAATGTAGTTAAAAGTCAGAGATTCTCTTAGAAAGACACTTTTTAAAAGCAGTGATAAACTCATTCCCCTAAAACCACAATTATATTTGGCTTAAATAACTTGGGACTCTTTAAAATCCTAGGGGTCTTTAATATCTTTTCTTTTTTGAGCTCTCCTTCCAATGTTTTATGTGGAACTTGGTTAGAGATACCAGCTTGGGAAAACTGTAGTTTTATAATACGACAGGGAAACCAAATCCTTTATCAGTAAAGAATTATTTTATACTTCTGCAACATTCTATCAATCCTCTCTTCTCCCTTCCCTCTAATGGACCCCAGATAGAACTCTCAACATCAGGCTCCACCCCATACCCCTCTACACCATTCACCCACGGTACTACTCAGGCATGTAGATTTTTTTAAAAACTCCCATCGGATTCTGATGAACTGCCAGGTAGAGATTCTATTAAGGTTCCCAGCTTTATCTTTTTCATTACCTCCCAATATCTTAATACGAATGAAACCACTGAACTACCTTAAGGAATCTTTTTTTTTTTTTTTTTTGAGTTGGAGTCTCACTCCGTTGCCCAGACTGGAGTGCAGTGGCCGCTCCCGGCCACCACAGCCTCAACCCACTGGGCTCTGGCAATCCATCCACCTCAGCCTTCCGAATAGCCGGAATTACAGCTACACTACCATGCCCGGCTAATTTTTTATTTATTATAGAGATGAGGTCTTGCCAAGTTGCCCAGGTGGGTCTCGAACCCGCAGGCTCAGGCAATCCACTCACCTCGGCCTCCCAAAGTGCTGGGATTACAGGCTGAGCCACCAAGCCCAGCCTACCTTAAAGAATCTTATGGGAGAAGAGGAAGAAAGATCTCAAAATATAGTCAGGGTTAACCCTAATCTAGGACAAAAGGGAGCCAGGAATCTCTACCCTAAATTCAGAGGGTTGGGAGGTGTCAATGCTATTTAAAGAGTCATTTCCTGTCACTGTCATTGGGAAGGAGTGAGACAGCTGCAGTTTCACCAGAATCTCACTGATGGAGAGGTAGTAATAGAAAAAAGTAAGATGACTTGATGGGAGGAGAACAAAATACTGGATGGGCAGATGAAAAAACATAATCACCAGCCCCCTGCCACAAATGGAAGACACAAAACAAGACACACTGACATGGTGTGTTAAACATTCTTTCCCACCCTCAGGATACGCTCACATCGTGATAAATAGTGCCATTTTAGCAGCGGGAAACGAGGAACATAGACGTACCCACCTCCCTCTCATGTTTTATCTGTGTACTCTCTCTAGGTAGCACCGATCTCCCCAGGTGCTCAGCGAGAGACAGGATGAGGAAGGGAGGTCCGTGCATGTTCACTTGCCCTTTGTCCTCTGGCAGTGCCTGGAGAACTCAGCAAACATGTTCCTATGGCCGTTGAACCTGTTCTTGCTCTAAGGCAACTTCCTAGAAACGCAGGGCCTGTCAGGCGAGAAAACATGGCCACCAAGCCCAAATTGGTGACAGGATCTTCCAGCTGACATCTGGCTTCCTGTCAACCTCCCTCAACCTCCACTGACTGCTAAGGCTGTGTTCCTTCAAGGCCTTGTCCCAACTGGCAGCAAAACAAGGAAAAGGAAGAAAACAGTGTGCGTGGTGAGGTGTTATCCTTGCAGCCCTCTTCCCTTCCTTGTCTGTCCAAATCCTGCAGCCACAAAGTGTAGACACTAGGCACACAAACCCTTCACCAGCCTCTTCACCAGCTCCAGTTCCCCGTCCTGCACTCTTGCAGATGGCCACTAAGAAACACAGTCTCCAAACACCTTCGCATCTAGTTTATACTGTGTGGGTCAATCACAGTGTTCCCATGAAAGATGTTCTCAGCACTTAGGAATGGAAGTTGGTGTTCAGAGGGGTGTCAGGGGGATGGACTTCTTTTCCAGGAACCAAGGGCAAAGGCGCGCTCTTCTACTAGCCTCCCCTCCAGAAACCCCAAATACTGTTTCAGCTCTCACTCTGCAGAGTTCATCTTAGAAACATGCCATCATAGCTCTTCAGTGACATTCAACTGAAAGGCAACATCTCAATTAGGCAGATATGCTCCAGGGACAAGAGAAAAACAGAAGGCGTGAACGAGAGAGGAAAAGATAGAAAAGACACCGAATAGGAACAGGCAAAAGGGCAAGGCAGACCAGAAAGAGGCAGGAAACCTGGGCCAAAATGCAAATCACCAAGCTCAGGCCAGCACTCTACCTTCTTAATTCATTCCAGAAAAATCAGAGGGGAGCAGAGAGCACAGTGTTTGGTAACAAAAATAGAAAGAGTTGGGTGAGAAAATAGGAGACTGAAGATATACTCTAATCAGCATGAAGTGACCAGGGCAATGATTAGCAAGACAGGAGGCACCTAGGGACCCTGTGAGGCACCAACTATGCAGCCAATGGAGAATCCAGGGCCTGACCACCCAACGCCTGCTTTGGCCTTCACCTGCCCTATGTCTGCAGCAGCACCTCCGGCTCAGACAATGAGCAATAGAGAGTGTATCCCAATTCGTCTATTTCTTCAGGGGTGAGCTCTGCAAATAAGTTCACCTTGGGGTTTAGGGCACTGGGCAGGACTCCGGCCTCTAAGTAGCTGATGAGTCCCCTCAGGGCCTGCAGGAAACGGTCAGCCAGCATATCTGGAGACCAGTCAGCCTCCTCCTGGGCCAAATGGAGGATGACGTTGGTTAGCTGGCTGGCAGTGAGGTGGCCCAGAGCCGGAGTGGACTTGCATATGGCCTTAAGGATTTTGAGGCACAGAGATCGGCAGCCCGAGTCACATTGGTCCAAAGCCCGCAGGCGTGCCGTCTCAGCAGGACGCAAGCTCAGCCGCCACAAGTTGTCATACTGGGCTAGCCGATGTGGTCTGGCCACCAAGACTGTGTCACCAAGGGTCACCGATGGTAGAAAGTCAATGACGAGATGCTTGTCCCGCTCATACTGTACTTCCAGTGTCAGGGCCTCTGGGGGTGGTGCCGGTCGGATCACATAGTCCAAGAGAGAGCCTATGGCTGGCCAATTGATGGAGCCAGCCACGACCTTCTCAAATGTGTCCGCCACTGTCTTTGGAGAGAGGTAGCCCCCCACTACACAGCGGTCCCAGTAACTGCTACCACGAGGAAAGTACTCTGGATTCTCACGACGAACCAGGAAGAAGCCAGGGACATTCATGATGGTGTCCTCGCCAGGGATACATGACCATAGATTCTGTTCCAGCACAAGTGGCACAATAAGTTGGATGTGGTCAGCTGTCACCACCTGTCAGAGCAGAATTAAAAAGATTTTAAGCCGGATGAGGTGGCTCACACCTATAATCATAGCATTTTGGGAGGCTGAGAAAGGAGGATTGACTGAGGCCAAAAGTTCGAGACCTACCTGGGCAACACAGTGAGATTCCCATCTCTAAAAAAATAAAAATAAAATTAGCCAAGCATGGTGGCGAATCTGTAGTCCCAGCTACTTGGGAGGCCGAGGCAAGAGGGTCACTTGAGCCCAGGAATTCGAGGCTGCAGTGAGCTATAATCATGCCACTGTACTCCAGCCTAGATGACAGTGAGAACCATCTTGTTAAAAAAAAAAAAAAAAAAAGGTTTTAAAGGGTTTAATCTGCCGAAGAAATATTTTTCCCAAACACAGGTCCTACCATCTTGCATTCCCCCAGCAAGCATGGAAACCAAGAATTCTTTCATGTCACCATACAGTGAAAAAAAGGAGAGAATAAATATAGGAAGGAGGAGGTCTCTTACAGCTTCCTAAAAGCTGTGTGACTAAAAATTGAGAAAGGGCTAAAGAAGATACAAGAGCAAAGAATAACAAGTATAGGTCTCCAAATGCTGCTGAGTATGCAGGACTGAGAAGCTGTAAGACCTCGGGCTTCCTGGTAAACCTGGGATGCTAACCTTCCATACTAACGATACTACTGAGGACCATGTGGTCAGTATTGAACCCCACCCTTTGTGACAACCACCTGGTTACCTGCAGGTCATCATAGAGGCTGCCACTCAAGTACATGTCCCGAAGTGGCATGTCAGGCAGCTTGGCCCGCAGGAAACTCCGGAGCTCGGCACATATGTCCACGGCAGCTTGTTTGGCCCGAGCCTGCTCTCCAGCAGGGATGGCTGCCCGGTTCCGATAGTAAGAGAGAAGTTTCTCCTGCAGGGACATGCGGAGTCGTGACTTCTTCAAATCTACCTGGCCCTTCCTGGCCAATGGTTTGGGCCGGGGAGGGCAGAATGTATCTGCCAAGGCAAGAGAGAGAAGCACATGAGCTCTTCCCATGCTTGCTCAGTCCACAGCTGCCTCAGCCCCAGAAAGGAAAAGGGCTTTGGCACAAAGGGCAGTGCTTGCACGGTGCGTGGCACATTTATGCTCAAGAAAGGTTTGCTGAAGGCAGAACAGAAAACCCAGAGGAAGACCCAGGGGCGGGGCGGGGTGTGTGTGTGTGTGTGTGTGTGTGTGTGGCGGTTTAAGGTAAACAGCCTTCTTCACCTGTGTCAAAGGCCGAGGAGTCAGTGGGAAGGGTCTGCAGGGACCGGCTCAGGCCTGTCTTCATGTCCTTGTTTAGCAATCGGGGGGAGCCCATCCAGTTTGGTTCTTCCCAGCTCCTTTTCCCCGAATGGCCCAGGCGAGTGGGGCTGGTAGGGGCACTGATCGCTCGATCATACATCTGAAATAGCCGAGAAAATATAGGACACATACCTGCCTTCCTTCCCCTAATGCTTTCCAATTTACCTCCTCCCCAGCTTTGTCCTAATAAGTCCAACTACTATTTTATCTATCTATCTATCTATTTAATTTACACATAGGGTCTCACTCTGTTGTCCATTCTAGAGTACAGTGGCATGGTCATAGCTCACTGCAGTCTCTAACTCCTAGGCTCAAGCAATCCTCCTGCCTCAGCCTCTTGAGTAGCTAGGACTATAGTCTTGTGCTACCACATCCAGCTTACTTTTTGATTTTTTTGTAGAAACTGGGCCTTGCTATGTTGCCCAGGCTGGTCTTGACCTCCTGGCCTCAAGTAATCCTCCTGCCTCAGCCTCCCAAAGTGCTGGGACTACAGGTATAAGCCAATGCATCCAGCCTTAACTATTATTTTTTTTTAAATAATTGTTTTTATTCTAGATTATAGAATACTTTGCTTTGCGTAAAAAAAAATCTCAGCGCCGGGCTCGGTGGCTCAGCCTGTAAACCCGCACTTTGGGAGGCTGAGGTGAGTGGATTGCCTGAGCCTGCGGGTTTGAGACCCACCTGGGCAACTTGGCGAGACCTCATCTCTACAATAAATCAAAAAAATCATCCGGGTGTGGTAGCACGTGTCCGTAGTTCTGGCTACTTGGAAGGATGAGGCAGAAGGATCACCGGAGCCCAGGAGGTCAAGGCTGCAATGGCCAGGAGCAGCCACTGCACTCCAGTCTAGGTGACAGAGTGAGACTCCAACTCAAAAAAAAAAAAAAACTCAGGAAAGAATATAACAGATCAATTCATAATGTCACAACCCAGAGAAAACTCTTAATATTTAGTATATTTCTTTCTAGAAGTGTATTTTATGTAATTAGGATCATACTATATAGATACTGCTGAAACCTGTTTTTTCAGTTAACATCATTCTGATCCTTTTTCTCTTATCACTAAGAATACTTTAACATTTTTTGACTATACAATATTGTACCTTACAAATATATCACAATGTTGAACACTGATTCATTTATTCAACAAATAGTTATTGGGTGGCTACTATGTACCAGGCATTGGTCTAGGTGCAAACCTAAGAGGCTCACATCCCTGTCCTCATGGAGTTTTCAGTTTACTAGGGGATACAGGGAATACATAAATAACAAGATAAATGAGAAATATGCAGATAGAGATAAATGTTAAGACAAAGTAGGAAAGGGAAATAGAAAGAATGTGTGTGGTGGGGTGTTGCTAACTTTAGATAATGTAGTCAAGGAAGGATATGCTGGTTATTCGTAATTTTTTACTGGGATAAACTTCTTTATTTGTATATCCAATGATTTCTTTTTTATTTTATTTTTTAAGAGATGGGGCTTCATTATATTGCCCAGGCTGGAGTGCAGTGGCAATTCTAGGCACAAGCATAGCACACTACAGCCTCAAACTCTCAAGCTCAAGCGATCCTCCTGCCTCAGCTTCATGAGTCACCAAAACTACAGGTGCACACCACTGGGCCCAGTTCTTCCAATGATTTCTTTAGGGCAGAGTCCTAGAAGTAGACTTGAAGCCTCTTAAGGTCTCATCTAAAAATGCCAAATCACCAAGTTATAGTTCCAATGGCAGCTCAGAGTCTTGTTCCAGGTGAGTTCCACTTCTAGAGGCTGCTTCACCACATCCCATCCCTGGCCCTGGCTGCATGCACTTACCCGCTTAACTGCCAGTGTGGCGATGCCCAGCATGGCCGCTCCACCCACCCCCAGCACCAGCCGGGCATTAGAGAGCACAAAGTCAATGGCTGTGCCGATGCCATTGTCATCCTTCTTGCCTTTGCGCTCGCCAGCGCCTGCCATTGCTCACCTGAGAATTAAGACAGAACAGAACATGGCCATCAGTAGCTGGATCCATCGCTCCTTCTCCCTCCCCCATCAAACCAATCCCCAGCAAGTAAGGGTACTACTCTGTGAGTTCCAGCAACCCAAATCCTCTTGCCCCTAGCACTGCATGCTCTAATCCCCTCTCTACTAATTCACAATGTTATACTTTGGAGAAGGTTACATCTAAGAAGGGCCTTGGGGTTCATCCAATCCTATCACATCACCTCACACATAGGGGGGGACTTGCCAGAAGTCCCAGAGAAAAGAAACAGCATAACTGTCCTGGAACTCAGGACTCCCACCTCCTTATATGAAGCTTTTGCTATTGTATCATGCTTACCCTTACGCAAATCAAATTCTGTCTACTTTCTGCAAACAAAACACAAAGCAACCGAGTATGGTGGCTCACACTTGTAATCCCAGCCCTTTGGGAGGCAGAGGGAAAGGTGAGAGTTTGAGATCAACATGGACAACTTGCAAGACCTCATCTCCATGATACTTTTTTTGTTTTAAGTTGGAGTCTCACTCTGTTGCCCAGGCTGGAGTGCAGTGGCACACTCGTGGCCACCCCAGCGTCGACCTGCTGGGCACTGGCGATCCTTCCGCCTCAGCCTTCCAAGTAGCCGGAACTATACGTGCACACTACCACACCTGGCTAATTTTTTATTTGTTGTAGATACGAGGTCTTGCCAAGTTGCCTGGGCTGGTCTCGAACCTGCAGGCTCAAGCAATTCACTTGCCTCAACCTCCCAAAGTGCTGGGATTACAGGCTGAGCCACCGAGCCTGGCCTATAATAAATTTTTTAAAAATTAGCACACATCTGTAGTTCCAGCTACTTGGAAGGCTGAGGCAGAAGGATCACCTGAGCCCAGTATATTGAGGCTGTGGTAGCTGTGAGCATGCCACTGCACTCCAGCCTGGGCGACAGAGTGAGACTCTTACTCAAAAACAAAAACACAACAACAAAAAACATACATATAAAACAAATGCACCAAACACCTAGCACTTGGAGATATAACT
>CAUYQG010297114.1:0-10611 GCA_963574415.1 Tarsius wallacei
GAAATGAGTTTAGGAACTTGGAAACTAGAACTGTGTCCTGTGTGGTGCTTTCTTTAGGTTGATTTGCATTTTCCCCCTGAAATTACTAGAGAGGACTAAAGACACCACTGAAATAGTACTCTTCCAGAATGAAGGAAACTACAGTACTTTTCCAATTTAAATGTGTTTACAGATTTCCTGAGAAAACTGTTGAAATTTAGTTTCTCATTCACTAAGTGGTGGAGGGTCATGACTCTGCTATTGGCTAGTTGGTTAGTAGACACTCTGAAAAAGGAGTCAGAGGTCCCTCCAGGAGCAAGTCCTCCTCATCCTTCGTCTCTTTCTCTTGCTTGAGACTTACATCTCTGTAATTCTGCACAGCTTCCAGTAGAGGTCATTGCCTTGTTACAGAAATATTTTCTTTTCCTAAGAGATAGACCAGTGGCTGGGATGACTTTGCATTCTGTGGGGGAGTCAGGAAGTCAGCCTGAGGGACCAGTTATCTCCAAGGCCACTGGTTTGCATGTAATTATCCCGTAATTGCATCTCTATCCCTAAGTGAAAGACCCTCTACCTCCTTCTGGTCAGTGAATCTAAGTACCAGAAATGGTCAGACTATTCCAATTACCTGGAACAAATGAAGGAAAAACCAACTGAAGCTTGGCTAAAGTGCTCCAAAGCTTTAGTGCAGCGTGTTAATTTGCTAGCGCTACTGTAATAAAGTACCACAGACTGGGTAGCTTAAACAACTGAAATGTCTTTTTTTACAGTTCTGGAGGGTGGAAGTCCCGGATTAAGGCATCAGCAGGGTGGGTTTCTCCTGAGTGCCGTGAAGGAAAGCTCTGATCCAGACCTCTCTTCTTAGCTTTATAGAGGGCTGTTTTCTGCTAGGCTTTCATGTTGTTTTTTCTCTGTACATGTCTGTGCCCAAATCTTCTCTTCTTACAAAAATCAGCTATATTGGATTAGAACCCACCCTAACAAATTTACTTTAATTTAATTACCTCTTGAAAGACACGTCTCCAAATCTGATTACATTCTGAGATACTGAGGGTTAGAACTTCCACAAATGAATTTTTTGGGGCAACACAATTTAGCCCATAGCATGCAGTGAATAAACAAACTCTCCCAACAGAACAGAACTTCTTTGATGTACCCAGCTATGTCTACAGCTATAATTTATGTGGAAAATTGAAGTCAAAATTTCACCCTTTCGTTCCATAAACTGAGTGTATCTGGAAAAATTGAAGTAAAATAAAAACCAATTTACTCCACTTGTCTTAAGCAGTTGTTCATTTTCTTGTGCTCCATACTGAAGGCTGATTTAGAGGCAGGGCATAAATCTTCTAGCTACAATTTCCAGATTATCTGGGCATTTTCCTTTAAATTTCTCTACAATACTATTTCGATAACAATTCCTTTGTCCTTTCGGGTCTGCTGAGTTGCTTTTTCTTGACATCTTTCCAGCTCACATGAATTGAAAGTAAGTTTCTGTCCTCTGAACTCATTAATTCATTCCAAAAACTTACTCCAAAGCACCCTCTGTATTTGGAATATTCTGGGAACATCGACTTGAATATGCCTGTCCCTAGTCCCCAGAAAACTGTGCCAACACAATAGAAATATTTGTAAGGAGTATGTGGCTGGGTGTCATTCTAGAACAGCTAGAGGAATGGCTTCAGGGGAATCAGAAGGTATTCATTTGGTATTTCTTTCTGTGCCTTAGCACCCCTCTCCTTACCCACCCATGAATTGTTGAAGTGCCCTCTTTGTCTTTCTCATAGACAGCGCACATTGTAGGTGCTCAATGAATGCTATTCTAAGCATGAATAAAATCAGATGTCATTTAAGGCCCCGTTCTGCCTGGTAGAACCACTTGCCTGATCTGCTCACAGTCCATAGTTCTGTAGGGCCTATGCAGGCCAACAAACGTTGATCCTACTCCCAGAGGGGTTTTATGAAAACAATCACAAGTTCTGTTGCACATGACTGAACACAAGTTATAATAGACTTATAACAATATGGTTATTTTATAGATGCAACAACTAAAACATAGAGTGAGGGGTTGAGATTAGCATTTTTTTTTTACATTTAAGAAAGTTTTATTTTATTTTATTTTTTAAATAATCAATATTTTTTATTATGATATTGTGGGGTACAGTTAAGGGTTAGGTATACAAATATGCTTCGTTCAGGCACCCTTGTTGATAAGAGGTATCTCCCCATCCCCAGACAGGTATTGACTATCATTAATCCCATCTCCCTTCCCCTCCCCCCTCATAGTTTCCCACCACTGTCAGTCATTTTCTTATGGTAATACGTTGGATGATCAAGGTCTACTATATGAGTGAGAACATGTGATACTCAGTTCTTTGTTTCTGTGAGAGGTCACTCAGTATTATAGACTCTAGTTCCATCTAGGTTGCTGTGAAATTAATGATTTTGTTCTTTTTTATGGTTGTGTAGTATTCCATTGTGTATATGTGCCACATTTTTAAAAATCCAGTCCTCTTTTGATGGACAGCATGGTTGGTTCCAGGTTCTTGCTATTGTGAACAATGCTGCGATAAACATACGTGTGCAGGTATCTTTTTTATAGAGTGACTTGAGTTCTTCAGGGTATATTCCCAGTAGAGGGATTGCAGGGTCATATGGGAGGTTGATATTTAGAGCTTTTTTTACTTCCTCTTTTCTAAGAAAATAGTGAAAGAAAACTTTAGCTAGCATGGGCTAAAAGACCTGTGTGTGTTGATCTGTTTAAGATTTTTAGGGTTCTTGAGTTAATTATTTTCTAACTCTTTTACCCTATTCTATGTAGTGCCTTTTGATGTCAAAATGGTCACTTCTTCACAGGGAAACCATTTTTTAATTATAGTAAAAACTCCATTTTTAAAAATTTATTTTATAGAAGGACACAACTCAGGATTAGGTAGATAAGAGGTCATCATGCAGGTAAAGTTTGGGCCTCCCTTTGGACCCCACTTTGCCTGGCTTGAGATCAGTTACCCTTATTGAAGTTATGTGCCACTCCCTCCCCTGGCAGTGTTCTGCTACTGCCCATCCTTTTCTTATAGTATTATGATAAGTGTTTAGGGTCCACTTTTGAGTGAGAACATGTGGTACTCAGCTTTTTGCTTCTGTGATAGATCATTGAATATGATGGACTAAATCCATCCAAGATGCTACAAAGTCCACAATTTTTTCCTTCTTTATGGCTGCATAGTATTCTGTCCTGTATATGTACCACATTTTTTTTTATCCAGTCCGTTTTTGATGGGTAGCATAGTTGGTTCCATGTTTTTGCTGTTTTGAATAATGGTGCAATAAACATGCGTGTGCAGGTATCTTTTTTATAGAATGATTTGAGTTCCTCCGGATGTATTTTCAGAAAGGGGATTGTTGGGTCATATGAAAGGTCGATTTTTATATCTTTTAGAAATCACCGCACTCTTTTTCACGGAGGTTGTACTCGTTTGCATTTCCACCAACAGTGTAGAAGCGCTCCCTTTCCTCTGCATTCTCTTCAGAATCTGTTCTTTTTTGAGTTATGGATGATGGCCATCCTGACTGAAGTGAGGTGATAGTTCAGTGTGGTTTTAATATGCATTTCTTTGATGACTAGTGAGGTGAAGCATCTTGGCTTTGGGTCATTTTAAGTGCAAAGCCTTCATTAGTTGCACCAGGAGGAGGATCCCTAATAATCACATTTAGAAGCCTTTGAAAATTTAATTTGAAAATATATTTTTTTCTTATTGCATGATCTTGCACTATTACATTTTTGCTTGACTATTCCGATGGCTACATTTTTTTTTTGGAGTTGGAGTCTCACTCTATCGCCCAGACTGAAGTGTGGTGGCACACTCACGGCTACCCCAGCTTGGACACGCTGGGCTCAGGCGATCCTTCCGCCTCAGCTTTCCAAGTAGCTGGAACTACAGGCATGCACTACCATGTCTGGCTAATTTTTTAAAATTTATTGTAGAGATGAGGTCTCGCCAAGTTGCCCAGGCTGGTCTTGAACCCATGGGCTCAAGCAATCCTCTCATGTTGCCTCCCCAAGTGCTGAGATTACAGGCTTGAGCCACTGTGCCTGGCCTGATGGCTACGTTTTAAAGAAAACTCAGTTTGCTTTAGAAGACGAAGAGTCTGTCCAGTTGATCAAAAATGAAATACAAACCTCACACCCCCAAACCACAAATATCACAACTTCCTCTCTGGTTTTAGCTACTGAGGGAATTGCTATTCAACCAAATATTTAAGTGGTTAAACAGTAATTTACAATACCATTTTTCTCTGTTGTTGGAGACCTAATTTTTTTTTTTTTTTTTGAGTTGGAATCTCACTCTGTCGCCCAGACTGGAGTGCAGTGGCCACTCCCAGACCCCGCAGCCTCGACCTGTTGGGCTCCGGCGATCCTTCTGCCTCAGCCTTCCAAGTAGCTGGAACTACAGGCGCGCCACCACGCCCGGTTGATTTTTTGATTTATTGTAGAGATGAGGTTTCGCCAAGCTGCCCAGGCGGGTCTCGAACCCGCGGGCTCAGGCAATCCACTCATTTCGGCCTCCCAAGGCGCGGGATTACAGGCTGAGCCACTGAGGCCGGCTGGAGACCTAATTTTTAAGAGCAGCTGCCAAATGTGGAATGGAAACTGATGAAAAGAAAAAGAGTTCAAGGGGTTATTTTTCTCTTCTGCTCCACTTTGTGGCTAGTTGACTATTTTCTTCCCCTTTTTAGCCATTTCCACTGAAGAGAATGGGCTGGTATTTCTTTATTTTCTTTCCTGATTTTTCTTTCATTCGAGTACTTTTGGCTTTGGTGTAACACGATGAAGTGAATGCTAGGTCTGAGAGCCATATCAGAAGTCCCCAATAGAAAATGTACACAGCTGAAAATGTAGTGATAGTGAAAGCCCTATCACTAGAATATTCAACCCAGACACAGAATGTGCTAAAATGGAATTGTCAAATCGTTCCCGGGAGCCCTTCTCTTGTGAGATAGTTCACATCCTGTTCAATATTTGGGCAAATTGGCTGTTCCATAGGCTTCTCAGATCTAAAGTAGATATGAGTTAGATGTAGAAACCTGGGCATGGTACTTCGTTGTCTGAACAAAGGCATTGCCCCAGTGGATTCTCCCTCTGCATGGTTTGTGTTTGGCCTCCTTATGTTCCAGCAATATGTGTATGTGTGTGTACATGTATACACATATGTATAACATATATAAGCACCAATTTAATGTTTGGATTAAAATGGGGACACTGTGTAGGAGCTATTTATGCAGTTTATTTGCCATTTTAACACAAACTGCATCTCTCCTCCGGGAGAACACATTCTGTGTTTCCTTTCATTTCTTTTACAAATGATGACATTATATATTAACCCAGGGCAAGAATACATCATTGGGTTTAAGTGTTAATGACCATCTAATAATAAGATGTGATAGGATTATATTAGAGTTGCAGAATTGGGTTATTTATTAAGAGTGGCATGCTATCAAATTATAAGCTTCTGAGGACATAGGGATAATTATAAGCTTCTAGGAATGCAAACTGTTAAAATCTTTTGAAAGTCTATTTTATTATTTTGCTATAAATTATGGCCAAATAAGGTTAACTCTGAAACATGTCTGATAAGTGAAAAAAAAATTTATTAACATTTAAATGAGAATTCATCTAATATTTTCTGGCAATTTTTAGAATTCCATATATTTTTGATATCTTTCTTATGTACAAAGTGTTAAAGCCTGACTGATAACATAAAATTAACGATTTTAAAATGTTTAATTCATTGGTGTAAAAGGTTACTAGCTGCAAATATATTACATTCTGTAGTAGCTCATTACAAAGCATGTTATGAAATATATTAGCTAAAGAAGTTGTATATTCAGTCTGTGATGACTTGAAAGAGAGGGCAGAGTGACCAGAAAGCTGAACACAGGAGCTCAAGAGTGAGAATTTGAATCTCAACTGGACCCTTGAACTGAATACCTATAGTACTTCCTTTACAAAACAAAACCAATCACTTATTTGATAATATTAACTAACTTTTCTGGACGTTCTCTGAGGCCCAGCTGAGTGACCTTTATGAACCTCATTGTCTTCCATCATCTTTAACTTGGCTCAGTCTCCCCATTTTTGATTTTCGGTTTTTCTTTCTTGGCTTCCTTATCGGAGCATCGACTTTAGCTTCCATCCAGTATGTCTCTTTCCTTTCTCAAAAAATTCTTGAAAGATGTGCTAGCCTAATTATTTTCATGTATTTGTCATCTTTCAACCCATTGCATCTTGGCATCAATTCCTATCAAACGATTCCTAATTGCTAGATCGGGTGTCATTTTTATTGCTGTCACTGTCTTTTTAAATATGTGAATCTGGTGCAGTTTATCCTCCCTTCTTTCCCGAAACTCTCTTGGCTTCTGCTCCTTAATAATCTTGTTATTAGGGATATGCTATTTGCTTACTTCAGATTGTAGATTAAACACCACTTCTTTAGTGTTAGTAACAATTCAGGGACTACGGAAGAATTTCCATTCTATATCTAATAACCTAATAATATTTAAGTCAGGTAATAATAATTAATAATCTAATAATATTTAAGTCAGGTAAATCTGCAATTATTATGTTACTAGTCTAGTTCACTAACTTTCTCAAATCCTATGTCTTAAATTGTATAGATACTGTCAATGTTTATATAAATTGAATTGGTATATGCCCACCTAGCAGTACAGCGAATCAAAGAATGACATTTTTGGTTCTCTGTCTTGGGCATAACATCATATTATTTAAGTTAAAGACAGTGGTTTTGAATATCAAGTACTGTTCCATGCCTGTAGACCAGCTTATTGGGGGTTATCCTGTTCCAACACCATCTGCATCTATGAAACTGGGCAACTGGAAGACTCCACCACATTCCCGAGGACCTGAACTCAGCACTGATTGGTTCCTCAGGATGGAAAGGGCATAACTTACATATCAGTTGCCCCCCTTTTTATGAGAGTGTAATTACTATAATTATTAAACACTGACAAAATGCAGTAATCATATTTCATTGTACTGACATGGAAAAATAAGCACTGGCAACCACGCCCAGAATCCAGCTTCAAGTTTTTTAACACTAGTAGTCAATGGGGGCCTACACAATACTAGCTTTGCTTTGCTCTTATTCCTACAAGGACTATTCAGGGTAAAGAGAGTACAGCTAATGGCGCCCAGGTATAGGAACTGAGTAGGTTAGGAAAGGTCCTATACAGGATATGCAAATAAGTACACTGAAGCAATTTAACATAAATAAGCAGCTTGGCAGCCCAGCCGCAACTTACAAAACAATCCAGAGGAATGAACAGCCATGATAATCATGGCCTCAGTCTACCTCCTCATGATTAACAGGATGGAGTAAGTTAAAAAATGTCTTTGGGCTGTCACCTGGGTTTCTTATTGATAAAATCAAAGCGTACAGTTTGTCCATCCTAACAGGGCATAGTCTCCTTACTATATGATTATACTTAGAGATAGGCAGGAAGCTCCTTCATGATTAAAAAGTTAAACCAAAATAAGTAGAGAGGCAGAAATCTTAATACCTGTAAACATAAAGTTGATCCACGTTTTCTTTTCACCAAAATGACTCTGTCTCCCTAGATGTATAAACAACAGGACTTGGAAGCTCTTGAATTCTCTTATCTGCTCTACCCATAGTAGATGGTCCAGGAGACATTCCAAGAAACATCAAAAACATTCAGAGAAAGTTATTTTTACCTACATACGTAAGTTGCATAGATGACTGAGAATATAGCCTCATTTTCAAGAAGCTCAGATATACTTATTATTGCTACATAATAACTTATCTTAGACTAAGTGACATAGAACAATACTTGATTATGCTTATGAATTTTGTGGGTCTGGAATTCAGAAAGGGTGCTTTAGGGATAGCTTGTTTCTGTTGCGTGATATCTGGATCCTCCGTAGAAAATACTCAAAGGATGTGTGGTGAGTTGATAATTGGAGGCTGATGTAATCTGATGTATTCATGTGTCTAGCTCCTGGACTGGGGGCATTCAGAGACTAAGATTGCTAACTGTAATACCTCATGTGGCCTCACCATGTGATGTGTCTTCCTCACAGCATGGCAGCCCTAGGGTAATCAGACTTCTTACATGACAGGTATCCCAGCAAAGAGGGTGGAAGCTACAACACCTTTTAACTGCGAGTCTCAGAATTTAAGTGAGTCACTTCTACCATACTTTATTAGTCGGAAGTTTACACAGATTGAAGACTGGGGGTCATAAACCCCACCACTTGATCAGAGAATTGTCAAAACTGTGTTGTACGTAGACATGTGAGAGGGAAGATAGTGCTGAGAATATCTTTGGAAAGTACAATCTGCAACACTGGGACTAAGCTTATTTAAACTATGTACCCAGATAACTACTAACTGGAAATCCTCAGCTCAGGATGAGCTCAGGTGCTGGCCATGTACATAATTAAATTGATTCCCAGCCAGGATAGTGTATAAGGACAAAGCCTCCTGGCAACAATCCAAAAGGGTATTGTCTTCAAGATTAGACTGAAATTTCCAGTCTTTCCCATGGACTACAAGAAAAAGTGTACCTCACATGATAGTATCCAGTAGTCAGGGAAAGTCGCCTTTTCTTTCTTATGATATACTCATCCATAAGTCCCATCCCTTCTAATATATATATATATATATTTTGAGTCAGAGTCTCACACTGTCTCCCAGGCTGGAATGTAGTGGCATGCTCGTGGCCACGGCAGCCTCGACCTGCTGAGGTTAGACAATCCTTCCTTCTCAGCCTGCCAAGTAGCTGAAACTACAGATGTGCACCACCACACATGGCTAATTAATTGATTGATGGTGGAAACAAGGTCTCACCAAGTTGCCTAGCAGGTCTTGAATTCCTGGACTTGGCAATCCTCTGACCTCTGCCTCCCAAAATGCTGGGTTTACAGGCATGAGCCACCGTGCCTGGCTAACCACATGCAGAATAATGCAGCTGGATCCCTACCTATCACCATATACAAAAATGAACACAGAATGGATCAAGGACTTAACTGTGAAACCTCAAATAAAACTTAGGGAATACCTTCTTAGACATTGGGGTAGGCAACACAATGAATTCATGTCCAAGTTCTCAAAAGCAAATGCAGCAAAAGTTAAAATTGACAGGTGGGACCTTATCAAACTAAAAAGTTTTTGCACAGCAAGAGGCCATCGAGAAAGTAAAGAGACAACCCATAGAATGGGTAAAAATATTTGTAAGCTATGCATCCGACTAAGGCCTAACATCCAGGATATACAAGGAACTCAAACAAATTAACAGGACAAATCAAACAAACTATTAAATTAAAAAGCAGGCCAACAACATGAACAGACATTTCTCAAAGGAGGACATTCAAGCAGTCAACAAACATGAAAAAATGCTCAGTCTCACTAATCATCAGAGAAATGCAAATCAAAGCTACAATGAGATACCACCTAACACCTGTAAGGATGGCTATCATTAAAAAGTCAAAAAATAAAAAGTGCTGGCAAGGCTTCAGAGAAAAGGGAATGCTTCCGCACTATGGTGGGAATGTAAGCTAGTTCAACTTTTGTGGAAAGCAGGATGGCATTTTCTTAAAGAACTAAAAATTGAGCTATCATACAACCCAGCAATTCCACTTCTGGGAATTATACCCAGAGGAGCATAAATCACTCTACCAAAGAGACACATATGTTCATTGTAGAACTATTCACAATAACAAAAATGTGGAATCAACCCACATGTCCATCAAAAGTGTACTGGATAAAGAAAATGCGGCACATATACACAATGAAATACTATGCAGCCTTAAAGAACAAAATCATGTTTATTTTGCACAACACAGATGCAGCTGGAGGCCATCATTCTAAGTGAACGATCATAGAAACAAAAACTGAATACTGCATGTTTTCACTCATAAGTGGGCCCTGATCACTGGTCACAAGAGCACAAGGGTGGGTACACAGACACTGGACATTGCTAAAGGAGGGAGGGGGAGGAGGGAGAGGGGATAAGGGCATGCAATCACACTCAGGTCCACTCAGGTCCACTATCAAGGCGAGAAAGGGCTCACCAGTAGCCCAAACCTCACCTGCACACAATTTACTTATGTAGTAAATCCTCATGTGTACCACTACACTACTCTAAACTAAACTCAATTAAACTAAACAACTAAACTAAAGAGAATGGTTGTGTTCGCAGATGGAGAGATGGACACCTCTTTCTGCTGGGTTTAGTTTAATTAAGTCTACTTTTGTGGCATTTTCAGAAGAAAGTGCTTAATAGGGTTCTTGGGAGAACCTTTTGGGACCCTAAGAACATGTCACATTGTTAAAAGGTAGGCAGTTGCATAACATGTGCTCTCTGAATTTTGAGTGTAGATGTGAACTTAAAAACGAATGCCGTATTTCTGAAGATGCAAAGCTTTTGGAATAGCCTGTGCCAGACAGTCCTGAAGGAACATCATAGTTAAGGCCTGAGAAGCATATGGAAGAGTGCTTTCCATAGTCCTGTTCTTTGTAGTCTTGAGAGAATGTGCAAGGCATTAATGGTACAGTAGCTCTGCATGAAATAGATCTGTGGAGGGTCACTGGGTTG
>CAUYQG010297118.1:0-11674 GCA_963574415.1 Tarsius wallacei
AAAATCATATCCCAAAGCCTCCTCCAAGAAAGTGCTAGGGTTTCAAGATGGCTGTAGTACTGCTCCATATCCAGTCACAGAAGTTGCACTTAAGGCAGGATATGCTACACGAAGAGTATAAATTGTGATACCTGACAGGCACGGTTTTAGAGCTCGTTTTAAAAGCACACCACTGCTTCTACCAGGAGTATGACTTTGGGCAAATTCACCTACATAGGACTTAGTTGAACCATGTTTTACTTTTATGTAATAATTCACGACTTCATAGAATTGGTGAGAAGACTAAATAAGATCATGTGTATTAAAAGATATTTGCTGACGTGTTGGGTGCTCACCAGATGCTTGTTTTCTTCCTGCATTCCCCTGCCACTTTAAGACACCACCAGATGGTAGCCAAAGCACTTCCTTGTCCTCTCATACAGTCATCATTTGGGGACCAGGGATATCCTTATTTTTCAAACAGTGTTTGGGAACCTGGATAAGACTACATTCTGTCTCAGGGAACCTATTTGGTTTTGCTTCTGCAATCCCTCCTCTACAATAGGTAAAAACTTTCTCTTCATGCTGCTGTCTTGCTATAATATACAATGATGACTCCCTCTAGGTTCTAAGCAACAATACAGATTTCTTAGGCTTCCCTGCCTTCAACCCTCGCATAATTTCCCAAACACAGCTCTGCCACTCATTCTTTTTGCCTGCATGGCTTTCTCATAAAGTTCTTGTTCTTTCACTTCTCTGTACCCTGCATGGCCAGTTCCTCCAATTAAGTGTTTTCCCTACTTGTAGGTCCTATAATGCCCAATATTTTCAGATAAAATCCTCCAGAAAACTTTGCCAACCTATGTCTCATCTCAGGAAGCCAGTATTTACAGCTTTGTGTTCCCAGTGCACTGGGATATGTCGGTAAGCATATAGCTTGTCATATTGGTACTATTTATGTCTTATTCATCTTACCCAATTAGCACGTAAATCCCTTGAGTGGATAACAGTAACACAGTACTGAGAATGTGCTTGAAAGTTCATAAATAATTAGTAGATAACGGAAAGTGTTATTATCGTTACATCTGTTGCCCTCACCTATTTAAAAATTTTTCTTTTTTTTTTAGGTTAAGAAAGAAAAGTTTATTTAAAAGTAAATTAGAGAGAGAAAAATGAGGGAGAGAGAAGATTCATCTCCCTAAGGTGGGGGAGCGGCCCAAAGCCAGAAAGCATGGTGACAGCCATAGCTCAAAGAGCACATGGCCACACCACAGTCTAGCAAGGCAATGGCCTGCTGGTTGCTTGTGGTTGAGTCCTTTTAACCATTCCCCTTGATGGGGGAAGATCATTAGGAAAGACTCACATTCTTATCCAAATTTTCTTCCTCAAACTGTGCTACCATTTTGTATTCTGTATGAGCAAAGGTGATGTTTATGCAAGCACTATTTTCATGTAATTCTGAACAGCAACTTAAGAACCTGGAAGAAAACTGTAGCATGTATGTTTCTCTCATTTGCATGAAGATAGCATTCCATAACTGAGATTTCAAAGTTGAGAAATTTTAAAACCTTTGTTAAAAAAAATCCTTAGAAAAATTCATCATATTTTTGCCAGCTTTTAAATAAATAAATTAGAAAGCAATGAAGCAGAATTTTTTTTTAAGAATAGAAAATATAGTTTATTTAGAAAGTAAATTGAAGAGACAGAGAGAGAAAGAAAGAGGGTATTCACCTCCCCAAAGGATGGGAGGGGGCCAAAGCTTAAGAAAACTTGGTCTGGCCATAGCTCAAAGAGCACATGGCCACACCATAGCTTAGCAAGGCAATGGCCGCAATGACCTGACAATGGCCATAATAAAGCAGAACTTAACAATCTTCAAAAGAAACACACATTTTAGTCTCCAAATTCCTTTGTGCTTTCATACTGCAAGTTGGTACCAAATATAGAGTGGTAATGATAGAGCTTCTGCTATTCAATCAAAGGTGTATCCCATTTGTAAGTACTTCAGGAATTACTGATGTCCTCAATCAAAACCAATAATTAATATTTGCAATGGAGGCATAAATACGATCTTAATAAACTAACCACTTTTTCTTGTTTAAAATGTTGAACCCCCGGCCGGGCTTGGTGTCTCAGCCTGCAATCCCAGCACTCTGGGAGGCCGAGGCACGTGGATTGTCTGAGCCCGCAGGTTCGAGACTAGCCTGTGCAACTTGGCAAGAACTCGACTCTACAAAAATAAAAAGAATTATATATATAGGGATATATATATATATAGGGATATATATATAGGGATATATATATATAGGGATATATATATAGGGATATATATATATAGGGATATATATATAGGGATATATATATAGGGATATATATATAGGGATATATATATATAGGGATATATATATATATATAGGGATATATATAGAGAGAGATATATATATATCCCTAGTATGATGGACTGAGAGAAACTCCTACTTAGAAAAAGGTGAGAAGATATAGGAAGAACTGACATTCGGTTCTGGTATCGTATTTCACCTCAGGACAGCCAGGCAAAAAGGTACCCCACCTTTACAGGTACTACGGATACTACGTCTCTCCCAGGGTAACTTAATGAGCACCTATGGTTCCCTACACAAGAACTTTCACACGCAGGTAAAGGCCAGAGCGAGCAGAGCATTTAAACCTCTAGCCAGGAAGCCTGCTCTACCATGGGTCTAGACCAGGCTTGAACATTTCTATAATTCCACCTGGGGAGGGTCGGGTCATTGTACTGTTCCCTTCCACATGTGTGATGTGTTTATATTCTTTGTATTATTTTAACATCCTTTTATCCCATCTCTCAAGAAATCTGGGAATTCATGGTATGTTTCTGCACTCTTCAGTTTGTATATTAGAATTTCCCACTTTATAAAATAACTGACAAAGTAGGGAACTTGTACTTCCTGACATAACATGAGCAGAGAGTGTCATTCAAGTCTAATTTGTTAAGTATTTAAAAAAAAAAATAGTCTCATGCCTGGAGAAAGATAAGAATATTTTTAGCCTCTTTTCATTACTTTAAAAGGAATTTTCTAACAAATTCAGCTTAAGTATAAATACAACTCTTAATTATCTATAACAATGGGGAATGGAAAATTGGAATCTACAGATAATTCAAAGTTTTATTTTAAAGAGCACATTAAACCTTTGTTCCCATTGAGTTTCTTAGGATTGCCTAGAGCTGAGAATTAATTTGTGTGAATTTTATCATTTTTATTTGACACTTCACCCAAGGAAGAGGAGCTGACCTGCAGTAAATTAGGCCCTGGGTAGCCAGAAAAAGAGTGAAATCTGAAACCAAAGGGTTTGAATCAACTACAATTTTCATATCAAACCCTTGAAAATTTTTAAACGAAACAAATCTTCGTTTTGGATTTATCATAGCAATAGAACTAAATACAAAACATTTTGAATGTGTGGATTTTCTAGAAAGGATTGTCTGTAGTGTTGTCATTTGTTTTGTTTTGTTTGAGTTGGAGTCTTACTATCGCCCAGGCTGGAATGCAGTGGCACGCTCACAGTCACCGCAGCCTCGGCCTGCTGGGCTCAGGCAATCCTTCCGCTTCAGCCTTCCAAGTAGCTTGAACTACAGGCGTGCGCCTCCATGCCCAGTTAATTTTTTTTATTTATTGTAGAGATGAGGTCGTGTCAAGTTGCCCTGGCTTGTCTCAAACCCCTGGCCTCAAGCAATCCTCTCGCCTCTGCCTTCCAAAGTGCTGAGATTACAAGGCGTGAGCTACCTTGCCTGGCAGTGTTGTCATTTGTAAGTAGAGAGTCATATCTTTGATTCAACCTCCTGGATCAAGCCACGCTATAACTGTTTCATACTTCATCAAATCCATTCTTTACCAACAAAGCACAACACTTTTTCTGTTTTTTTTTTTTTTCTTCTGCATTCTTCAAGTGCTTGTCATCAACAGAAAACCACTCACTAATGTGGTCCCATTTCTAAGGTAGATAAGTAATGTTTTGTGACTTGGTGATGGTGATGGTGATGGTGGTGGCAAAATCAGCATGCAAAGATTTTTTAAAAAACCAGTCCATAGGATCTATCCTATGCTGTCTTTTTGGTTCTGCTTCTCCCTGTGAAAAGACTTACTGCCCAACCAACGAACACAGCAAACAATAAATACAAAGCAATATAGCCGCAATCCCAGAGAGCTTTCCCCAAACTCACCCAACACTTCACCTCACTTTAGTCTCCAAACTCTACCATATTTGTTGGGGGGTGGGAGCTTCACAAGCATTATCCACCAATTTCTAAAAGGATATTCAGTTTCCTTTATTATCCTTTGAAGATGAGTAGTATGCTCTATTGGTAAGTAACAACCAGAATCTGAAATCCATCACTGCAACAGTCCAATGAAGCACAAGTGCTGTGATACATATCCCTAAAGACCTGGAACCTTCCTGAATACACTGAAATCCAAATCCTCCAAAGTTGCCAGGAGGAAGAATCCTCCATTCGTGAGAAGGCATGTGGACCGCTGACCCTTCCAATCACTCCCATGATGTCCTTTTCCTTAGGGATCTCTCTGATGGCATCCCCACACCCTCTCTGGCCGGGGTGTGACTGTGAATCTCTTGGTCTAGGTTTGCACACTTGTCCTCCATTCACCAAGCGTGTCATGACTACTCTCTGTTGCTTCAGGTGAACCAGCTACTCATGCAAAATTCACCTTGATCCTCATGAAAGTAATATATAGGTCTTCCTTTTCCAAATTGTTTGTGAAAATAATGATAGAGCCTCTGCTATTCAATCAAAGGTGTATCCCATTTGTTAGTACTTCAAGAATTACTGATGTCCTCAGTCAAAACCAATAATTAACATTTGCAATGGAGGCATAAATATAATGTTAATAAACTAACCACTTTCTCTTGTTTAAAATGTTGAACCCCTGGCCGGGTTCGGTGGCTCAGCCTGTAATCCCAGCACTCTGGGAGGCCGAGGCACGTGGATTGTCTGAGCCTGTGGGTTTGAGACTAGCTTGTGCAACTTGGCAAGAACTCGACTCTACAAAAAATAAAAAGAATTAGCCAGGCATGGTAGCGCGTGCCTGTAGTTCTGGCTACTTGAAAGGCTGAGGCAGAAGAATCACCGGAGCCCAGCAGGTCGACTCTGGGGTGGCCATGAGTGTGCCACTGCCCTCCAGCCTGGGTGATGGAGTGAGATTCTGACTCAAAAAAATAAAATAAATAAATAAAATGTTGAACCCCAAAGTAATATTTAGTCTGCTACATACAATGACATCTCCTTAAGCAATTTTTCATCTTTTAAGACAAAATAAAATCCTATTATCTGATTTGAGAATAAATTTTAATTTTATTTTCTAATTCGGCAGAACACAAAAACAATTTTTTGGGATAGTTAAATATTTAATGTTGACACAGTCATCTTGTATTATATTTGTTACTCTTGGATACAATTCTAGACAGACTACGAGCGCCTTGAAACTTTTTGTAAAAATGTACACATTTTTGTATATGTCATCCTGGGAAAAAAGATAAAACAGTCTTCCTCAGAACCATGGCATAAGATGAAATCCATTCATGTATGTAAATTCCTCTCAGCAATGTGTTTTTTAATACAGAAAAATACTCATGTGTGTGGACTCACTGAAGTCCATGAAGGATACTGGTGAGTCCACCCGCATGTGCCCATAGATATGTTTCCACAACAACAGGAATATTCTTGATCATATCCTAAAGACTATGTATTATGATGATATAGCTTTATTATCCACTAACTCATTTTATTATGCTCTGGTTTATCATCATGAAGATGTTAATTTCTCATGATTTCTCTGGTTCACTCTGTGAAAAAAAAATCCCTTTGCTGAAAAAAACAAATATCTTGAAATTAGTGGCAGCAAAATATATTTTAGAAGATCTGTTTAAAGTGCATTTAGTAACATCTGACTGAATCTTGGTTACTTTATTTTTGCATGCGGAAAAATAGTATGAATGTTTAAAAAACAACTGTGCAGAGTTAGAGAGTGCCAACTGTGAGTGTCAACATGATATTGTCACCTGTATCTCAAATTTAGAGGCAGATGGAGTTGCCCCAGCAACTTTACATCATGTAAAGAAGTTCCTGGGCTGGCCAGGCATGGTGGCTCACACCTGTAACCTCAGCACTTTGGGAGGCTGAGGCAGGAGGATTGCTTGAGTCCAGGAGTTTGAGACCAGTCTAGGCAACAAAATGAGACCTCATCTCTACAAAAATTAAAAAATTAATTGGGTGTGGTGCCACATGCCTATATGTCCAGCTACTCAGAAGCTACTCAGAAGGCTGATTGCTCTCCAGCCTTCTGATAGAGTGAGACCCCCAACTCAAAAAATTAAATTAATTAATTAATTAACCTCATTTATATGTTTAAACAGTGCAAATTTCTAGGTCTTCTTCCTGACCTACTGGGTCAGAATGCCTGAGATAGAACTGTATTTTAACAAGCAACTCAGGTGACTTCTATACTCTGTCTGTAAAGCACTTTTTTTTGTTGAGTTGGAGTCTCAATCTGTCGCCCAGACTGGAGTGCAGTGGCACACTCATGGCCACCCCAGCGTCAATCTGCTGGGTTCTGGTGATCCTTCCACCTCAGCCTTCCGAGTAGCCGGAACTACAGGTGTGAGCTGCCACACCCGGCTAATTTTTTTTTATTTATTGTAGAGGAGAGGTCTTGCCAAGTTGGCCGGGTGGTTCTCGAACCTGTGGACTCAGGCAATCTCCTCGCCTCAGCCTCCCAAAGTGCTGGGATTACAGGCTGAGCCACCGAACCCAGTCAGCACTTTTTTTAAAAAGCCCGCCTTACATTTTGTATAATTGAGACTTGCACGTCGATTCTTAACTTTTACTCTGAAAAAAGTATCAACTTGCATTATCAACAAATAACTTTGGAATCAGATATCACATGTTACATTCTAATTATCTTTAAAGGAAAATTATTTTGTCCTATCTTCAAAAAACATATCGATGGCTACTTCTCAGGCATATATTTTGTTTTATACATGACAAGAAACTACTTAATAAGATTAGTATCCCTAAAAGTTGCAAACAACCTAATAGTCATGTTTCTAATTTATTTCAATGGTTGTATCTCAGGGACGGGGTAATAAATTTCGACATAAACCCCAAGTTGAGATTCCTCTAATCAGTAAACTATTCATGCAATGTGATTGAATTTCTGATTCATAATTGTATGATATTATGTGCATACATACATACACGGACATACACGTAAAGCATGTGTAATGCATATGTGTGTATGTGTGTGTATACGCATATACATATGGAAATAATTGTATAAATGTTAATATATACACATCAAAACTAAAATAATTTGGGACTTAAAGCCAAGCATGATTTTAGGAATGACTGATTTATCTTTTTCCCAAACCTATTTCCATTAGTCCACTTTGCTTTGTTTGTTTAGACCTAGGAGAGCCAACATGAGGTGGTGCTTAAGAACTTCAAGGTCTATATCATACAAATCCATGTCTTTTGACCTCCAATGCCTCATACAGTGATAAGCACATGTCATTGAAAAGTGATGGATGAATGAATGAATGCGAAAACAAAGGCTTAGACCAGGAATCTGCAAACTATGACCTGCAGGTCAAATCCAGCCTCGTGTTTATTCTTCTGTAGCCCTGGAGCTAGGAGGCATTTTTACATTTTAAAACTTGTTTCCAAAAACCAAAAGGTTAATACTACTTTATGACACATAAAAATTATAAGAAATTCCAGTTTCAGTGTTCGTGAATAAGGTTTGATGAGAACACAGCCACGCTCATTTGCTTAGACATTGTGGCTGCTTGTGTCCTGCAGTGATAGAGTTAAGCAGTTGTAGCAAAGACCATATGGCCTGTGAAATTGAAAATGTTTACTGTCTGGCCCTTAACAGAAAGTTTACCGATGCCATAGTTTAGACAGATTAAGTGTCTTGCCCAGAGAGCTATAAAAATGTAAATAATGACTCTGGAATCAAAGTCGAATGTTTGAACTCCAAATCCAGTGCCTGTTTCTCCATCCTATTCTAGGCTTAGTAAATTGATTTTGGTCCTGGACCCTACATCTCAGTTTCTGTTCTGGAGGTTCTGGTGTCAGGCAGAACAGAATTGGAATCAGAACTCCATCAGGTCTGGCGACATCATTTGTGGGGCTCAATGCAAAAGGAAAATGACTGGCACTGGAAGGGACTCACAGCTGCCACATTCCCACCTCCCAACCCCACCCTACCACCATGCCCCACAAGGCAGACAGGGAACCCTGAAGCTCGAGATGCATCAAATATGGAGACATCAGCCCAAGGGGCAGTGGGGTGCCAGTCCCAAGAAAGAGGGCCATGCCTCCCGCTACGCCCCGCCAACACCTGTCACCCCCTCCTCCCACCCTGGCAGAGAGTGGCAGTGAACAAGGAGAAAGGGACAACCCGGCGAGGTCAAGGAAACCAGGGGCAAAGAGCAAAGAACAAAGCTGAGGCCCCAGCCCCTGGGCTCATGCCGGGCAGCCTGGTTGACTTCATTTCAAAATATAAACTCAAAAGTGAAATGACTAAATGTCAAGGGAGCAACCGCTGGGCATTAAACCACAAGTGTGGGACGTTTTGTGCCTGATCACACGAGTTTTACTTCCATTAATTATTGCATAATGAGATACGACACCCTTGCACGTTCATGAATCTAAGCCCCCCTTTACACAGTGATGAAATGTAGTTGATGACATTTATCTCAGAAAGTTTGGAAGTCACAATA
Source organism: Tarsius wallacei (assembly GCA_963574415.1). Classification (NCBI taxonomy): domain Eukaryota; kingdom Metazoa; phylum Chordata; class Mammalia; order Primates; family Tarsiidae; genus Tarsius; species Tarsius wallacei. The sequence goes on from CAUYQG010297118.1 coordinate 8,776, forward strand.
GACTGCATAAAGGCAATTAACAATGTTCTTGGCTATTTATTTTTCAATTTCCTGCAGTTTCTTCCAGGATGAAATCAAGAAGTTGTATTCCTACCATAAAGAACTAAATATCATTTTCATATTCTTAAATTGAGACCAGATTCCTTTTTATCATGAACTTCATCAATGGTTGGATCATACATTATCCTAAAGAGATGTCCAAATCAGAGGCAAATTGAATTGGAACCATCCTGGATCCTGGTGAATAGGTCTCCCCCACCCCCACTCCCCATACACACATTTAAGAGCTAGTCTGTATCCACTGGGTCTGCACATTGTAAAGCAAATTAGAAACATTCCTTGGGCATCGTCAAACTTTTGCATTAGCTATGGTGTGCTAGTGCAAAAGATTCTACAGGGATAATTTTTTGGTTACAGGTACCAAACCTACATCAAAGCTACAGTAAACCTACAATTATCCTAGAGATTATTCTCCAGGATTCTGACAGGCAGGAAAGGAGGTATCATCCATCCCCCTTATTATCAGCAAAGAAGTCAGCATGCACCCACTTGGCCAGATGGATTCCCTTCTGGTGTTCCGCTTCTTTAGGGACATTTTTGTGATTCCAGACAACCAACTCACAGTGTTAGGAAAGAAGACAATAATCCTATTCTGTTACCAAAAAAGCTAAGACTGTGAATAAACTTAAGGCACTCTTAAAAGTACTTTAGCAAGAAAACTGTCTCATTCATGAAGATGTTGGTGGTTTTTGACATAAGGAAAGATATTTTCTTTTTTAAGTTTCTGTATTTTATGCTAAGAGTCATGTAATAATGTATCCTAGTAAGCAATAATCTCTCAGAAGATTTTTTCTTCACACTCAGCTGTCACGCTCAGCTTTTATTTGGAAAACAATCTGTTTTAATATCCATAAGTGGTTGGTTATATAATAAAAACTGGGCATTTGTTGTGAACAATAGAAGTATCCAGTAAGTGCTAAATTAAGGCGAAGTGACAGAATTTCTATAATGTTTTGAATTTAGCTTGCAATTTCTTAAAGACTGGTATTTATTGGTATGCTGACATCTCCCATCAAATTATAACTCCAAGCTATATTTGTCATGACCCTCTCTCAGAGAAGCTGACAGCATCATAGAGGAATAATTCACTGATCCTCCAGATTTCTCCCTGAGGAAAAAGTTGAAGAATGTAGGTATCAACTCCATCTTACATCTAAAGCTAAGGGTCATAGAGTTTGAGCTAGACACTAGAGAAATGAATAAACAAATAAATAAATAAATAATAAAGAAATCAGAGACTTTTTTTGTCCTCTTGCACTCCCATATCTACTAGTTTCTATCCTTAGTTCTGTAGTTATAAATTAATGAGGGTAACTTTTTACTTTCAGTTATTAATATGGTATTCTTTCAATAGAATACTTTGTGGAGTATTGCAAGAGCATTTCATATCCGTTTTTTTTTTTAAATAAGAGAAGCGGAGGGAGGAGTTGAGTTGGCCACCACTGCCACCGCTGCTGCAGCTCCTCGACTTCTTGGAGCGTGTGAGGTTGGAGCCCGCATGCACTAATTTGTTGCCGCCAGGGTCTGAGGAGCTCCAAAGTTTTCACCATAGGACAGAAAAAGCAATTGAGGCTTCCGGACAAGAGGGCAATGGAACAGGTTGGACTGTGAGAGTCTCCCCAAAAGTGAGTTTCCATAAAGACTCTCTGCGTGAGTGGGTGTGTGCTGGCGGGTGAGTAAAGGTTTGACTGAGGTGAGACATGGGTTCATGCACCCGGGACAACCACCCCTCACCACCTGGCACCCAGCTTTTGCCATCACCTGCAGCAGCAAATGGCACAAGCAGGAGGAACCGTGGAGAAGGTGGGAGGTGGAAATCTGGAAGAAAGCTCCAACACCAGGGATGAGAGACCAACAGGCGCTATCTTCTCAGTCCCAGGACTGGGCAGAGACTTGTTTTGCCCTGCCCAGCTCCACCCAGGCTCAGTCTTGAGACCCAGAGGCTATCCTTTCATCTGACTCGGAGAGACAGAGGCCCCTTCCCCACATTGGAACAGACACAGACACATCAGATCTGAGTGAGAGACTTGACAGCAGCAGCAAGTAGGGTGAGTCTGGATCTGATCCATCCTCCTCCCACAGTAGTCCATGGGGCACCTGACCCATGCTGAGAGCAACCCTATCAGCCTGCACTGAGAGCAGAGGGGAGGGGCTGGAGGCCAGAGCTGCTCCCTAAGGTGGAGACAGTAGCCAAAAGGAACCTGGAGTTACAGAAACGGCCTTAGAGTGAGCTTTTTTCTTCTTCTTCTTAGTTTTTTGTTTAGTTTTTGCTCTTTTTCTTCCCTCTTTCTGTTTTTGTTTACATTTTTGTACTTGTACTTGCTTTGTTTCTGTTTTTGTTTTTTTTTTTTAGATTTTCTGTTTGTGTGTAGGCATTTTTGAGTGAGTACACTAACAGGGGGCGTTGTTTCTTTGTATGATTGTCTGTATGTTTTTGTCTTTTCTGTCTTTGTCTCTCTGCTTACTTGTTAGTTGGTACACCTGTCTGTTTTCCCTCTTCTTCTCTTTCTCCACTTTCCTTTCATCTTCCTCCTTCCTTTTCCCATTCTTTTCCTTTTTCTTATCTCATTTTGCTTATAGTGGACAAACAGACAACCCCCTGCATGGACCGTTTGTAATATGGTAGGAAGTGGGTTCCAGAGGCTGGGATCTACAGATTGCTTCGGAATCACAGCTCTCTCCTTAATTAAATCTCAAAACTGCAAAAAGCACAGGCCCCCATCCCCAGTCCAGCTTCAGAATTGAACAAAGCCAGAGGATCTACATAAGGAAGAATAGGAGATTAAGCAAGCAGAAGTAAAAGTTGCCCCATCCCCCCATCACGGAACGCCAGAATTAA
>CAUYQG010297122.1:0-19802 GCA_963574415.1 Tarsius wallacei
CGGGCGTGGTAGCACGCGCCTGTAATTAGGGCTACTCGGAAGGCTGAGGCGGAAGGATCGCCGGAGCCCAGCAGGTCAAGGCTGCGGTGGCCGGGAGCGGCCACTGCACTCCAGTCTGGGCGACAGTGAGACTCCAACTCAAAAAAAAAAAAAAAAAAGAGAAATTGGAACATTAACTTTATAAAATATTTTATAAGTTCTTATAAAGAAAAAATACATGAAAGTAAAACATTCACTTCTCTGGAAATATTCAGAAAGAGCTAGCGGTGACAGAAAAGGATACACATAGACAAGAGAACAGGGATGAACATGAACATAGTGTGCACTCTCTTGGTAAAATGAAGGAAATCAATTAAAACTTTCTATTTGGTTCTTAAAATGTCCAGAATGGAAACCTCTCTCAATAGGCCACAGGCTAAAACCATTTACTGCACTGTAAGGCCAATTCTTCCATGGGTTATCATGACTCTCAAGAATAACTTATCCTTAATGAGGCTCCCTTATGAAGAATATTTGTTATGATTATAAAGCCATTCTACCTAAAAAAACAAGTCAGGCACAGTGGCTCACATCTGTAATTCTAGCACTTTGGGAGGCCAAGGTGGGAGAATCACTTGAGTCCAGGAGTTTAAGACCAGCGTGGGCAACATAATGAGACCCATTTTCTACCAAAAAAAAAAAAAAATCAAAAAATTAGATGGGAGTGGTGGTGTGCGCCTGTAGTCCCAGCTACTCGGGAAGCTAAGGAAGAAGAATCGCCTAAGCCCAGGAGGTTAAGGTTGTGGTGAGCAGTGATCCCGCCAGTGCACTACAGCCTGGTGACAAGTGAGACACACTCAAAAAAAAAAAATTCTTAGTTCCCCCCTTTCTGTTTTCTTTCTGTCACAAGTTTAAAATTCTGATGAAGAAAACTATGTTTATTACATGGTCGTACAAATATAACCAACTTGCTCAATTATCAGAAGACTTTAAAACCAATTAAATAACATCCAACAACTCTTTGTCGCCTAAGCCAGTCCTCAAACACACAAATTTTAAAAGGGTTAGGGAAGTGGCACATATGAATCACGAAGGAATTATTCCAAATAGAAATAATTTTAGTTAAAAAACATTATTAAAATTTACCATTCAAACATCTTAAGTCAAGACTGAAATTAAAAGATGAAGTCCCCATCAGAGCAACTATCTCTCTCTTTGAACGTATACTTTCTTCTACCTTTGAAATCTAGGTTCATTTCAATATGTCATTGAACTAGGTCTTCTGATAATAAGCTTTTTTCAAGATCAGGACCTCCTTCTATAAAACTAAGCAATCCAAGATACAGACTTATTTTCTGACTATTTATATGATCACTGATTAATTAATTAAACTTAAGCCTTCATTTTCTCCCAGAAATCTTACTTTAAATCTATCCCACAGAGACATTTCTCATCAGTTACATTTCCTCAGTTCAAAGTACACAGCACATCATATCAAATTTCAATTCTCTCTAATTGTTTCATTTATGTACACCTTAACTCTCAACAAAGGCTCTAAATTTCTCACAAAGTTCACACCTTTCGTTTTTCTCTTCAGTAAAATGCATGTACCCTGGACAACAATGAGGCAAACCTAAAGAGGTATCACAAGTTAGGAAGACCCATCCTCCCAACTTTATATTACCAAATAATGCTTCCAGGATGAATTGAGAGAATGATAACAGATATCACAATGCAATCACAAGTCAACATGACCATGAAGAAGGCTATTCTATCTAGTTAAGTGTATCAGAATTTTACCTACAGAGCTAGAAGCAGTTCCAGGCACTATAATCATTATACTATTAGTATACAGTGTGTATCTTTGTATTGGACACTGAACAGGTGTTTAACAACATGTAAAAATTTTAAACCTTAGTAAATATCAGTAATTATATTGGCTATTTCTATGTGCTGGCTTTTTACTTTCTACTTGCCCTATAGCCTTTCAGAAACTATTAAAACGATACAGATATTCAGTTATTTCTATAGGGCACGTTAAGTATAAAAAAACAGCAGCAGTTCCATACCATGAAAATCTCAACCTAAGGCAGCATTCCAAGCTAAGCAAAAATAGTAAAAGACCCATCTGCTACTAAAGCAGACATAACGATCAAATGCATATGAGTAAGTTACCATTCATCTCTACCAATATGACCACCCCAATATCTAAGAGTATGAAAATTTGGTAGGAAACCGCAAAATATTCTTAGTGAGGTAGAGTATAAACAAGCTGCAATTTATCTTGAGTTCTTCAATAATTAAAACCACTGCCATGAATGTCACTACTATTCATCTGATAAAAATAAATTACAAATTAAGGCAGAAGAAAAGAAACTAACACCCTAACCACAAAGAAAGGATGAAAACTTTACAGTATTTGCATGTTAGAAAGTGAGGTTTGGCATGGTGGTGAGATGGTATGAAAGATGAACGTGCCTTAATTTAATCCCTGAATTCAATATAATCTATACTAATATCTCAAAAGTAGAATAATAGAAAAACACTTAAATAATAAACTGATAAAAAATTAACTGCCACAGAAAATAATAAAGTGCCATTATTCTTAAAGTTAAAAGAATAAACTATAAGCAAGCACAGGTGCAGTCTCATATGAAATTACAACCTTAAATTATTAACTTTTAGTTATCATAATTGAAAGTAAAATTCACATAGAAATATTTTACTTAAATACAATAACCAGGAAAACAGAACATGAAATGTAACCAACATTACTCAAAATTCTCATTAATCTACAAATTATTTTAAATTTTGTTTATATAGCTACTACAAAATCAGGACACCTCATAGTCAATAAACCATTAATAGCTAGCCCTGCTACTTGCAAGTATCTCCCTAATAAAAAATAAAAGGTATCTGCAACTAAACCAAATAAAATTATATATTTAAAATACTATAATACCAGGCAACAATATACTACCTTCAAGAGACCCATCTCACTAGAAAAAAAAAAAATACTATAATAGAGGGAAAAAGAATAATTAAGATATATTTTAGGTAAGTAAGTCAAAGTAAAAAGCCATCTTAGTTTTGTTTTGCTTTTTTCTGGTGTATGAAAAACACAAAGTAAATTACGCATTTAAAATCTGTCCAAGGTGGCCAAATAGAATTTGTTAAAGAGGACCTGCATACTATAGAGTATACACTATACCAAAGAATATCTAAACACTGCAGACTGGTTTTCTCTATTGTTTTACATCACCATACAATAAATGCTTACAATGCTATTATTAAAAAACAAAAAGGAAAAGAAAAAAAAGAAAGAAAAAGAAGCCACAACATAATTAAAGTACTTAGAAGCATGCAAATATAAAGGAAGGATATATTTAACTTCTACTTTGCTTTTAAAGCTTGATAAAGAATATACATAGGTTTAGGACTAGACAAATTATATGACAGTACAAACTTAAAATGGTAAGATCATTAGACATAGTAAACAGAAAAATTTCAACTTACCTGGTTTCTTTCTAGATTTTTCATGACCTAGCTGTCCTAGATCATTACATCCACAGGTATACACTGTTCCATCATCCAGAACAAATACTGTATGTCTGAGTCCACATCCCACATCTCGAACCTTTTTATTTACAAAAAAGTCACTTTTTCTGGGCTCTAGTACAATTTCTTCATCAATTCCACCCAAACCTAGCTGTCCAAAGGATGCATTTCCCCAGCACAACATGCTTGTAATTATTTTGGTCTTCCAGTTTCAATAAAATGTTGTCTTCTGAAACACGGGAGAGTTGGAGGTACCCTGTGACTGAGAAAATAGAAAAAGTTAATACTTCCAAGGAAAAATGATGTAAAATTGTTCTTTCAAATACTAGGCTACAATAATCACTACACAGTAAACATTAAATACATTTTCTAATATGCTACATCAGTATCATTCAGTTTCAAAAACCAATCAGCCATACACTTTTTTAAATGCATCATATAGAATGTTTAGGGAAAATACATCTCTCTCTAAAATTCTTTGCAAAATTTAAAAATACTATTTTAATTTTTGTTATCCTGTGATAAACTAATGGAAATAAGTACCCTGAAGAAATTAATCAGGTTTTTTTAAACTTTTTGTTTTAAACTCTTTCAAAGACAGCAAGAAATAAAACATCATTCCACTGCCCAAAATATCAAGTATACACAGTGAAAAATTCAGCCAACTGCAGAACCTTGCAATCTCCCTCAAATCCTATAATTAGACCTTTTAATACCTACCTCCACATCAACAGAAAAATGAAGCCCTTATCTGTAACAAAAATAGAAGAATAAGAAATTTTAAACAACTTTCCACAATTTAAGCGACTCTTCCAATTATTCATACTAATAGGCCAGAAAGAAAAGTAGGATCCTCTAATCAAGTCATAATCTTAAAAGTCACTTCCAAATATTCTATTTTAAAAATCAAAATACTAACATTCCAGCCTCACTACTCATTTAATTTTAAAACTAAATATATGTGCATAAGTATAACAGAAAAAAAATGCAGTATAAACATCAATTCTCCCCCAAATTCAAGTTTTTCTATTACGAATGATAATCGTGACTATAAGAAAATCTCCCCTGGGCAATCTTTATCCATCTACATCTCCGAGGCAATTATTCGCAAACGGAAAAAAAAACCAGCACTGCTGATTTTTCAAGAATTGGAATGGGGGTTGGGGCACTGATAGTTTGATGGCGAAATCTGTAGAACTTTCCAGTACACTGACTGAATATTTCTTCATTTGTAAAGAAAGATACAAATAACAATCAAAGAGCACACTTCATCTAAACCTACCTAGATTTTTAAACACATCGCGTTACTAAATAACACAACTACAGGAAGTCAGCCTTATTCCTGTAGTAGCCACCCACATTCCTGACACAGAACCTGCGAAGTTTCAAAACCCAATTTTCCTACGAGCCGGCTAGCAAGTGCCCAAGGAGTCCCATTCCAGAATCTATCCCTTAGAGTTCTGCATTGTCTTCCCGACTTTTTGGAGAAGGGAAGACAGAAAAAATTTCAGCGCGCGAGGTTTGACCACCCTTTTCTTTAAAAAGACAGAAGGCGGCCGCTCACCAGCAACAGGTAGGGGAATGAGAAGCAGTTTAGTCCCGCCTCTCCCTGAACATGCACCTAGATCAGCTCCCGGGGACCAGGGAAGAGAAATCATCCGCACACCCAACCTTGCGGCCGAGCAGACGACGGCAGCCGCCGGCTCCCAGCAGCCGCAGAGGCCGGCGGACGAGGCTTGGCACCCCGCGGCCTCAACCTGAGGGAGGCCCTTCCCCAGGGACGGGCGACATTCCAGCCCCGGAGCCAGGAGCCCCGACCCTGCCGTCGCCCCGCGCCCCTCACCCCCAGGAAGCGCGGAGAAAGCGCCGTGCGCCAGGCCGGCCTGTACCCGCCCAGCCCGGCCTCCCCCCCGCCCCCCACGCCGTCACACCGCCCCGAACCCACCGGGGCAACGACTCACCCGGCCCCTCAGGGCAGGGGAAGCCCAAGGCGTCGGGGGGCGGCCCCTCCCCAGACAGCGAGGCAGCGCGGCTGCCGAAGCAGGTCTCCAGCTCCCGGGACCCTCCTCCTTCAGCCAGTGGCGGCGGTCACCCGGGCACCTCCGGCGTCAGTGCCGCTGCCCCGCTGCTCCCCTCCACGGCCCCTGGGAAACTTTACCCGGCTCTTCAGAGAAAAGCAGCCGCCACCGCTGTCCAGTCCAGAGACAGCCGTCAGCGACCCGGATGGAGCGGGAGGGGAAGGACGGGAGGCAAGCGGGGCGGAGAGCGCCGGGGGCGGGGAGAGTTGGAGAAGAGACTGGGTAGGATAAGGAATAGGGGGAGGAGGCTCTGCGAGGTTGGGGGAGGGGCTGGCCGGAAGTGAACCGAAGAGCACGCGCGCGAGCCCGCCCACTTCCCGGCCCCTGCGCCTGCGCCTGCGCCGGAATCTTCCCGGAGTACATCGGCCCCGGCGGCTGCGCAGTGCGACGGTTCGCGGTGCTTAGGAGGGGAACGTCAAGTACAGAAGTTGAAGTTAGCCAAGGCATGGAAAGGAGCTAGCAACCTGTCTTTCACAACGCTTCGGCGTGCACAAAATTCACTTTGTTTTTGGTTTGGTTGTCTGTCTGCCCAAGGGGCCGGGTTTTTCAAATTATTTTATTCTCCCTTTTCCCCAGATTTTTAAGTAGCAAATGAAACATCACAATGATGAATTGTAAAGGCCGATGAAGACTTTTATTTTAGCCTTTAGCCTCAACTGGAGTTAATCAAAGGATGCGAGATGTATTGATGGCAATGGCTGAAGCTACTCGAATTAAATGTCAACACCATCAGTTCAGGTTCCTGGTACAGTGTTGGTTCTTATCACTTTCTGCACTCTCCCTGGAAGATACGTTTAAATTGAAGGACCTCCTCCGATCAGAGAAAATTACACATTTGGCGCCAGTCCCTGCTTTATAAAAACGAGGTCTGGATTTCCTAGTCCAATCAATATAATCTCTTAAAAATCAGGAGAATGCGGAACAATGCTCTTTTGAAGTCTTATGTTGGGCTTTGCTAGAACCTGTGATTCTGGGGTGAATTTTGGGAACTAGAAGAAATTCCACAATAGGCCATGATTCTGTGTCTCTTATTGAAAAATATATTTCAGATTAAGAAGCATCAGTGCTAAAATGTGTTTAAATATGTATATTAGTTTCCTACGGTTGCCATAACAAATTGTCACAATTTAGGTGGCTTAAGACAAAAGAAATTTATTGTCTTATAGTTCTGAAGGCCAGAAGTTTGAAATCAAAGTGAAATCAATCTTTTCCAGGCCTCTCTCCTAGCTGCTTGTGATTGCCGGCAATCCTTGTAAAAACATCACTAGAATCTCTTCCTCCATTTCCACATGGTGTTTACCCTATGTGTGTCCAAATTTCCTCTTTTTATAAGGAAACCATTCATTGGATTAGGGCCCGTTCTAATCCATTGTGACCTCATCTTAACATGATTGCATCTGCAAAGAGCCTATTTCCAAATAAGGTCACATTCACAGGTACTGGAGTTTAGGATTTCAACATGTCTTTTTGGGGGACCAAGTTCAACCCACAACAGTATGTTACAGAAATAAATGTAAAATGACAAGATGCTTAAAGAAAGAAAGCATAATTTCAATATTAGGAGTGGTAGTAATGCCCACAAAGCATACTTAATTCTTATTTTGAAGCTATATTGCTCTTGTAGTACTTTTGTTTGTAGTGTTTAACTTTGAGGGCTTGTTCCCTCACAACATATCATTACAAGAGAAGTTGTGGAATTCTGGATCTTTACAATATGTACTTGATGCTACAATAACTAAACATTAAAATTTGAGTAGCTTAACATAATAAAAGTGTATTTTTAAACCCTTTTAACAGTACAAGTAGGAGTTCCTAATAAATGAAAAGTGATTTCCAGAGATCTAAGGAGATGAAACAAGTGGAGCTTCCTAAAAACTTTTTTTTTTTTCAGTTGAAGTCTCACTCTGTTGCCCAGGCTGGAGTGCAGTGTCCGTGTCTCACTCTCGCCCAGGCTGGAATACAGTGGCATGCTCACGGCCACCGCAGCCTGGCCCTGCTGGGCTCAGGTGATTCTTCTGCCTCAGCCTTCCAAGTAGCTGGAACTACAGGCATGCGCCACCACGCCTGGCTAATTTTATGATTTATTGGAGAGATGAGGTCTCACCAAGTTGCCCAGGCTGGTCTTGAACCCATGGGCTCAGGCAGTCCTCTCACCTCGGCCTCCCAAAGTGCTGGGATTATAGGCACGAGCCACCATGCCAGCCCCTAAAATCTTTACCCGGGGACTGCTACATGTCCTGCTATACACAAAACAGTAAGAACTACGCACCTAGAAACAAGGGGTGCTGACAGACATAGTCTCTGTCTGGGTTTTCAGGATCTATTTTAGCCAGTGGAAGAAAGAGCATGAATTGGACAGCTGTCTCTTTCATATGGTTGTGTATCTATCTGGAATATTTCTAAAGATAGGTCTTGGCCAGACTCGGTGACTCAGCCTGTAATCCCAGCACTTTGGGAGGCTGAAGCAAGTGGATTACCTTAGCCCACGGGTTCGAGACCAGCCCAGCCAACGTGGTGAGACCTCGTCTCTACAATAAAAATCAAAAATTAGCCAGGCATGGTAGAAGGCTGAGACAGAAGGATCACCTGAGCCCAGCAGGTCGACGATGGGGTGGCCGTGAGCATGCCACTGCACTCCTGCCTGGGTGACAGAGTGAGGCTCTAACTATAAAAAAAAAAAAAAATCTTGCCCATAGAAAGCAGAATGGGCATTTCTGGATGTTCCTTTTAAACTTATAAATCTGTAAAACTATAGGGCAAGTTCTTAGGAAATCTCCTAAGGTTATCTTGAAACAAGTATAGGATCACAGGGCTATTCGGATAATATAAATCTCTTGTATAAAATCAGCATGAGATCATGATGAGTATGACCTTTGGTCCTGGTTTACCTGGATTCAGACGCTAAGCCCTACAGCTCACCTCAGACCTCTGTCCTTCTATCCCTTCAAGTACACAGACATTTACTAATGGTCTGTTTTATAGAATATTACATTTCAGTCACTGTTTTTATAATTATATAAATAATCCATATCTCACTGAATTGTTGTGAGGACTTAGTTGCTAAGATAACATGAACATTGCCTTGTATGTGGCAGGAGTTATTTATGTAAATGTTAGTTTCTACTATTACTAGCATTATTTATCCTGAACTAGTAAGAAGACGATTGAGAAAGCAGTCCATATCACCAGAAATAAATGAATTTGAATTTAGAACAAGAGCAAAGTATTATTTTTTTGCCTATTTTTATTTTTAAAAAAATAATGCCCAGACTCCCCCTCATTCTCTTGCCTGCTGAATCTCACTTCCTTCATTCCGGTCTCTAATCATGTCACTTCTCCAGTCTTCCCTGACCATCCTATCCAAAAAACCATACTCTCATTCCCTATCATCATATCCCACTTTATTTTCCTTCATCTCCATTATCACTAATGATATTTTATTATATAATACATAAATATATAAAATGTTTATTATATGTAATATACACATAAATCAGACAATAAACAATTATATTCAACTTATTAATATATATTACCTAAATAGATATATAACTTTGTCTCCCCCATGAGAATAAACACTTCCCAAAGGCAAATATTTTGTTTGTTTTGCTCAGTGTTCTATCCCCCCAGGATCTTGAATGATTCCTGGCCCACAGCTCAAAAATATCTATTGAATAGTCAATTAACGGTGCTGGCAGTGTTGTAAATTATCACAACCTTTTAATAAATAAATTTGGCAATATATTTCAAGAGACAGTAAATTTCACTTAATAATAGTTCATGGCTGGGAGCAGTGGCTCATGCCTGTTAACTCCAGCACTTTGGGAGGCTGGAAGCAGAAGGATTGCTTGTACACAGGAGTTTGAGACCAGCCTGGGAAGCATAGTGAGACTTTGTCTCTACAAAAAAAAAAAAAAAATCAAAAAATTAGCCATATAGTGGTGCACGCCTGTAGGCCTAACTACTCTGGAGACTGAGGTGGGAGGATCACTTGAGCCCAGAAGTTTGAGGTTGAGTTGAGTCATGATCATGCCACTGCACTCCAGCCTAGGTGACAGAATGAGACCCTTGACTCAAAAAAAAGAAAAAGAAAAAGAAAGAAAAAAGAAGAAGTAGAAAAAATAGTTCATAATAATTACAATATGTATTGTGAGACATTGCATTGAACTATTTACCTGTAGTATGTTATTTCTGGATTCTGTCTTAAAGAAATACAAGATGCATTCAACAAATCTTTATGGAGCACTTACTATGTGACGCCCTCCCAGTTCTAGTGGGATAGATAAAACTATAGAGGCAAGCCAGGCTCGGTGGCTCAGCCTGTAATCCCGCGCCTTGGGAGGCTGAGGTGAGTGGATTGCCTGAGCCCACGGGTTCAAGACCCGCCTGGGCAACTTGGTAAGACCTCATCTCTACAATAATCAAAAATTAGCCGGGCGTGGTAGCGCGCGCCCGTAGTTCCAGCTACTTGGAAGGCTGAGGTGGAAGGATCGCCGGAGCCCAGCAGGTTGAGGCTGCAGTGGCCGGGAGTGGCCACTGTACTCCAGTCTGGGTGACAGAGTGAGACTCCAACTCAAAAAAAAAAAAAAAACTACAGAGGCAGACAAAAATATGAAGAAGATTTCTATTATAGTGTTATTTCTAGTAGCAAAAAGTAAAAGCAACCCAAGTGTATGTAGTTCTACCAAATTTATTATCCTCTCATTGACACCATAGTTCTTTCTATCCCAAAGTCTGCCTCATTGACACCATAGTTCTTTCTATCCCAAAGTCTGTTTTCAATATGTCACCTTTTCATTGTCTGTCCACATTTATACTTCTTTCTTACTTTCTTTTTTTTTGAGTATTAGAGACTCTAAACATAGCCCAAATAAATCTCTGAATTCAAGGCTTTTAGACAGGGCCACTTGATTCATAAAACCTTTGTGGAGTACTTGTATGGGACCAGGAACCTCTGTTAGATTCTGTACAATACAATGGTAAATAAAATAATAACATCTTGACTTCAAGGAACTCTCAAATCAATAAGACACAAAAACCCATAATTACAATCAGCAAAGTAAGGATGTGTGACAAGTGTTATTTTTTATTGTTACCTTTGGAAAGACAGAATGGTACTGTCTAAATCAATTTGTTGCTAATTGTGACCAAATCACAGATTCTACCTTGAGTCAGCAACTGGAAAACCCTCCTCTAGTTGATTTACCCACTGCTGCTTTCCAAGATTTGGGCCATTGTTCAATCATGCAGTTGCACAGCCATCCCTTGTTTGGTTCTTCACTGAGTCCCTCCATCTAGAGAGTTCCCTTGTTTCCATCCTCTGTCATAAGGTCTCTGTGGTTGTCTCTTCTCCTTGGTCTTTGGTCTAACATTAAGGCTTCAGCCCGAAACATACCCAAGGGAGTCCAAATCTTTTATGAGTCATTCAACAAGTCTTTACTGAGCACCTACTCTAAGTTGCCCTCCCAATTCAGTAGAGATAAACAAACAAGTAGGCAGGTAAATAAGTATTTCAAGTTGTAATAAATACAAACAAGGGGAAGAATGGAGAATAATAGAGTGAATCCTTAAAGTAGAGTGGGTAATGAAGCCCTCACTGGTTGCAATTAAAATTGAAAACACAGAGAAGGATCAAGATCCTGAAACATCTCAACCTGTAATCCCAGCACTTTGGGAGACCGAGGCAAGTAGATTGCCTGAACCCGTGGGTTCAAGACCCGCTCAGGCAACTTGGCAAGACCTCTTCTCTACAATAAATCAAAAATTAGCCGGGCGTGGTAGCACGCGCCTGTAGTTCCAGCAACGTGGAAGGCTTAGGCGGAAGGATCGCCGGAGCCCAGAAGGTTGAGGCTGCGGTGGCCAGGAGCATGCGCACTGCACTCCAGTCTGGGCGACAGAGTGAGACTCCAACTCAAAAAAAAAAAAAAGATCCTGAAACATAATAGTGGAGGGAGCAAAATGAAACACTTAAGGCAGAAAATAACTTTACATTTTCCAGGAAGTGAAAGAAAATTAGTATAGGTGGAACACAGGGATGAGAGCTAGGCAGAGGTTAGATCAAGTAAAACACATTAAGGAGTTTGGTTTTCCGTTTTTCTTTTTTTTTTCTTTATTTTTTCTTTTTATCTTTGTCTGTTTAGGAGTCAGGTTTTATACCAAGTACCGCTCAAGAGTTTTAAGCCAGGAAAGGAGGTTAGTGATCATATGTGCTAAGAAAAAGATTACTTTTGCTACTGAACTGGACAGATTTGCTAGAGTGAAAGAAAGAGAAGATGGGGGAAGTTACACTACTAAGGAAGCTTTTACAATAATCCAAATGGGAGATGATAATAGTAAGGACTAAGGTGGTGGTGGTGGTAGAGATGAAGTAAAGAGGTAGATTTCAAATATGCTTTGGTTATAGGATTAACAGGATTGTGATGGGCGATTAGTAGGGCATCAGAGAACATGAAGAATGCTAAGACCCTGGTAGGTTTCTGACTTGTACAACTGGGTGAATAGTAATTGCATTGACAATTAAGATAAGAATGGCTGTTGAGGGAAGTAGGAGGAGGACAGGTTTTGACTGGGAAAAAATAAAATGTTCTGTTTTGACCTTAAGTTTGAAAAAAAAGCTTGAGTGTGTTTCTATATTTGTTTGCTAAGGCTGCCATAACAAAATACCACGGACTAGATAGCTTAGACAACAGAAACCTATTTTCTTACTGTTCTGGAAGCTGGAAGTCCAACTTCAAGGTGTCAGCAGGTTTGGTTTCTTCTCAGTTCTCACGCTCCGATTGTAGGTGACTGCTCCTCACTGTGTGTTCACATGGTCCTTCCTTGGTCTGAGTGTTCTCTGTGTCCTAGACTCCTCTTCTTATAAAGTCATATTCGGTTAGGACCCACCCATGTGACCTCATTTTACTTTAATTACCGCTTTAAAGGATGTAATTCCAAATACAATCACACTCTGAGGTATGGGGGTTAGAACTTCAGCATATGAATTCCAGGGATGGGGAACTGGCAATACGATTCAGTCATAGCAGTTTCTTTTTTTCTTCCAAAGTATATTATAAAAAGACATTTTTCTGTAATCCCAGGTGGGTATGAGTCTGCCCCAGAAAAGAGTGATAAGGGAGAAATAACTCCTGCCATATGAATGAAACAGCAGAGTGGAAAATGTGTCCTTCTTTTTAATAGATGCAAACAAAACAATGTTATTGATAATATTGTATGTTATAGAATATGCCACCTAATTTACACATAAATAATAACGATTCTGGGTATTTATCATAGGAATCTTTCTCAGCCTTTACCCTCACAATTATCCCAACCTCCTTTCCCACCCCAAATTTACATTCTGGCTTTAATTTCCTTCTCAGTGTCCCAGTGTGAAACAGTAATAATGTTTATGCCATGAATACCAGAAACATTTTTTTACATGCTCTCATTTTATAACTCTGTATTATTTCTTTGTGTTTGTTTTCCATCCCCTAATTACAGGAATTCAAAAGATGTTCAAACAAGCATAAACTTGAAAAATCACATGTAATGTGGCCCTTGACCAGTATGTGGGGATGTGTTCATACATTTGAAATTATAGTGCAATTGCTTCAGTTTCTACTCTTTCTTAACAGAGAAAGCTTTCAAACTGTCCTGCTTTTTGTGGTAATAAAGAATATGAATTGTGTTTAGAATCAAATACTTAACTGCATGATAAACTATGCTTTAAAATTAACTTTAAACCACAGCAGTCATAAGAGGAGGTTTCTGTGAGTTCAAATCAATAATGAACATCACCAAAGCAATATGATGTGAAGTGTGGAATCTATGCCTATATGAATCTTTTAAATCTATGTGTTTTTCTTTTAAAGAAAGCAGACTGTAACAATAGCAGAGAATAATAGCAATAAAGAGACGAAATCACGACGATCAGATCTTATCAGTCATAGTTTTGGGTAAACAACTATTTTGATACCACTGATTTTAAAGGGTCTTATAAAGATATTTAAGTTGGAAAGTTCTAATATAGCTGTCAGAAATATAAAATTTAGAAAGAACGTTTATGTATTTTTTTAATTGCTTGCCTCACTGCCCTCAAATGGGATCAGGACTAAAACTCATTGTAACTACAGATCTTTGTCTAATTAACAGTACTACTTCTTTGAATAGCAATTAGCCAGAGCATGAACATCTTCCTCTGTTGAATCCCTTATTAATAACTTTCAAATAATGTTATAAAGGTCACAGTCTTGTTAAGCATCTTATTTGATTATCACTTTCTATAAGGGAACTGGCAACATATTTCAGATTCTTAATTAAGCATTAAAATGTTTATGAAAGCAGTACAGAGGACCACAGAAGTAAGGAGATGAAAAACCTTTTTAATCCTTCCTCAGATTCCTTGTGTTTATTGTAAGCCTTACATTTATAGAACCAATTTTGGTCGCCTTTAGCATACACATAATTTTTATGCACGTTGATTGCAAATTTAAAAAAAAATGTTTACTGCTATTTGTGCTTCTTTCAGAAAATGAAAAAGATTACCCTAAAAGTCAGCGCTCAGAAATAAATAAAACACTGACATGTTCATGAACATTTTAAGAGTTTGAAAAATATAATCTAAATGTAAGACCTAATAGCCTGAAGAAGCAGTTGAGCACTAGTGACTAGGAAGGACAGAGTGTTCCTAGAAGACAAATTATAGTAGCCACCTCCACATTGCCTATATACGGTTTAACCATATTAAAATGACAGAAATGTTTGCCCCCCAAAAAATGCCATGCAGTTCAAGCTTCTGTTTCACCTATTTTTTAAAAGGCCAAATTAAAAAAACTACTCTTTGTAAACATGGGATGTTGAGAAGTGAATTGAAGTGTTGTGTGCTGTTCACTTTCAACAAGCTTCATCTGTTCAATGTCTAAAAGGAGGCATTACCCAGCAAGCTAATTTCTAAAGAGCAGCTTTCAACCTACTCCCATTCACAATCTCTGACAGTGTTGACAATAAAATAGAAATCCTGAAGAATGGTTAATGTTAGAATTGCTCGTAGTGTTGAAATACCCTCTTTTATTTTTGAAGGACTGCATAATCAGAACATAATTATATGCTGAATTAATCTAGGATAAAGATGAAGCATCTTATCATCCTTCTCTAACTCAGTTACAAATAGCAAGACTGGATAAGATGATTTTTGAAATTTAGTGTAACACCCTCCTGTTTTAAATTTAAATTTACTTAGTATGGGGAATTCCCATTAAAAAAAATTAAAATAGCTTTTATTTAAAATATTAATGCTTATCATTAACCATTTAAACAATTTAGTAAAGAAGAAAATAACTATCAGAAAAACAACCCCAAGAGATACATACTGCTAACATTACATTGAACATCATTGTGATATTTTTTTACACTCCAAGTACATCATACACAAGTAGAGGTCAACATAATTTTACCCCATAGATCATGGAGTTTAGGTTTATCTTTACTCAAAAAAGTGCTAAAAACCTCTTTCCAAATATTGGAGAGCTTAGTTATATTCATATGGCAGACATGCCTAGATCATGAACCTATAGGGACCATTATCCACAGATAGAAATAAGTAATAGGTATATTCAGTCTTATTCTATACACATTGGATAGATGTCTTAAGTTGCATGTGTTCAGATGTGTCTTGTTATGGTAATAAACATCACCTGTATTTCAAACACCTAGAATGGCTTTTTGAGGTTCTTCAAATCCTCTGGCTCCATCGAATAGCAAAATGCTCAGAGGAATATAAAGGAGAATCTTGAGATGCTGCAGAGTTTCTATATTGTCTACTGCACTTGTGTACTTATACCCTTTACATTAATAAGCAATTTGTTTGCTCATGCCAATAACATATAAGGACACAGTTTTTTTGCTTTTTAGCTGTAATTATTTCAGCTTTCATCCTGCTCACCACAGCCTTAGTTCAGGCTGTCATCAATTTCTGCCCACACTTCTGCCCTGGCCTGTGTACTGTTAGCAGTCTTGGCCCTTTGGTTCATCCACATGGTCACTCAGGTGATTTTTCTCAATGCAGATTTGATCATATCTCCTTAAAATCTTTATAACCTAGGCATTCAAAGTTTTTCATAATCAAGGCTTTATCTATCTCTGCAACCTCATCCTTGCCACATTCCTTAAATCACATCTTATCTTTGCTTTATAAGCTAAGAAATATGCTCTTACATCACCCTATATTTTCATGTTGCTGTTAACCTAGTAAGCTTCTCATCTTTCAGTGCTCAACTTAGGCAGTACTTTCTTTCACTTGAAGACCTTCCCTGTCTGTGACAGTTAGCACCCTACTCTCTGGTACCATCCTCTGCTATAGAGCTTGCCATGTTACAACATAATCAATTGGCTTCTCCTTCACTAGACTGCTAGCTCAAGGTCAGGAACTTGGATCTTTTTACCCTTGTGTCCCCAAGAATGAATGAATACAAATTGTTTCTTATTAGTCAGAAACTCTGGTTGGCCCAATGTTTATCTTTGATCATAAAATATAAGACATAAATTCTGAGGAAATTTTATTTAGTATATAAAATCTTTCAAAACAATGTCTCCAGGGGAAAACGTAATAAGTCCTCAATGGAGAAGACTGTGAAATAAATAGAGTAAACATTCATTAAATATTTGTCAATTGAGCAGTTGTTCCTTGTTTAGATCGTAATATTTCTAGGGAAGAGAACTGTAGTATACTTTTATTTATTCTATCCAGTGCCTAGCAGAATACTATATTCATAGAATAATCTTGAATCTTTTTTACTGATTGAGTGAATCCGTTCATTATTTAAAAACTAATTCTCAACAGGAATTTATAAGACTTATATCTTTGAATTTATCTCTCTATATTGAAATATCTGTGAATTCTTTGAGGAAAGGGGCTCTAGCTATTAATTTTTATATCCCAAGTACTTAACGTAGAACACAGAACATAGCAGAAATTTGATAAATCTTTCTTATTAAGTAGTAGTAGTGATATATCTACTTTGCTCATCATTGTATCCCAGTGACCTAGGACAACATCTTATCCATGGTAGAAGCCTAGTAAATACCAGTTAGATAAATATGACTTGGAAATCTCACTGCTGGCAGGTACAAGTAAAATCCAATATGAAAAGTTTTCCTTGGTCTCTTCAAGAATAAATGATTCAGGGATAAATCCAGATGAGAGTGAGCATAATTCTGGGGAAAAGAAATATTTTTTTTTTCTTTTTTCTTTTTTTACTATGAAATAGCTCAACCCCACAGAGGTGGGGAGGGGCAGGAGAGGGGAGAGAAGTTGGAAACAAACAAGTGAGGCTCACAGGAGAAAATAGCTCCTCCAAGGGGAGCCACATGCTCTGATACCCATGGCAGCCGCATGAGGAAGCAGCCTAAAATTAGCAAGATGGGCAAGCCCAGGGAGGGAAAAGCCACAGCAGCCCTCCCTGCTCTCAACAAGTGAGGTGAAGGGCTGGGAGTCCCGGCTGGAACCATCCTTAGCCTTTGGCGCTCCACCTCTGTACCAGGTAAGACCCTGCCTCAGAACTCATCTTGGGAGGTAAAGCAAGAGATTTCTTAAGGGGATGTCCAGATAATTGAAATATTTAAGATTGTCCAGTAAAAAAGGACCTCCAGGAGTCTAATGATTAAGATCAGATGACTCTTAATGATAGATTAAGAGTATTTTTATAGCCATCCTTACCTAAGGTATTAATCTGAGCCACTCACTCTCACCTTATTGAACTGGAGCTCCCTGGGACGAGTAATGCTACTTTTTTTCAAGTGTTAGAGTAAAGCAGGGAGGGTATCCTAGAAAATCTGTAAAACTATGTAGGAAGAGGAATGATGAAAGGGCACTACCAAGCAATGTAAAAAAAGGAATGTGTTACTGCAGAGCCAAAAAGGAAAGATTAGAGATAATACAAATAGTACTCAGTGGGCAACAGTGTGCTTTTTTAAATGAATGAACTACAGATTGGTTGAGCTGATTGAGAATAGACAACAGAATCCTGGAGATGACCAGAATTATCAGTATTATTATTTCATAATGAAATAGATCAGTGATAGATTTTTACATTACACATGAATTCCCAGTCAGGGTATTGATCTGGCAGAAATTCAGAATTTTTTTAAAAAACAGCTTTCTTGATATATAAGTCACATACCATGCAACCCACCTATTTAAAATGTATAATTCAATGGATTTTAAGATATTTACAGAGTTGTGTAACCACTGCCACAATCCATTTTAGTACATTTTTATTATCCTCTCCTTCCCCCAAAACCCACATTTAATAGCAGTCACTCCTTGTTCCCCCCAACATCCTGCCACCCACAGCCCCAGGCAACCACTAATTTACTTTTTGTTTCTATAGATCTGTCTATTCTGCACATTTCATATCAACAAAATCATATAACATGTAGTCTTTTGTGTTTTTTTTTAAGTCGTGCTTAAGTGTGTAGCAAAAGAGAAAAAGAACCCTTTTCTGTTGAAGTATCAACTGTTGATTCATCCTAAAGGCGGACTGTCATTGCCTCTTATCTCCCTTTTCAGTGAATATTTATAATCCATTTCTCTAAGATTATTCACTTATAGTGGCACTTCAGAGTCATCTACAATGAAATCATTAATAAATGCTTTACCGTAATTATGACTTTTATTTAATGTTAATCTTGGATATGACCTGATAGAATAAAGTACATTCATTTAGCACATCATTAGAGAATTTACCTGGGACACATACTAAAGTTTCAATGAGTAATAAATAAAGATGTAGTGTAGCTAGTAACAGCGCCTGACAGTTATTAGACTCTTAGTAAATAGTCATATTTTCCTCCATCTTACTTTTGGTGTTAGAGATTTACTCTTGTTATAAAACCCACAGAGCAGATTTCAAAAATCTTAACCTAGAAGAGTGCTTTCAACACACTAATCAATAAGCACTTATTAAAACATGGAAGGTAGACATAAGCATGATATACATATTGTAGAGCTGCGCCATTATTTCAGTTTCGTGTCTTGGACTAGGAGGCACCAGTTATAATTTCAAGTCTGAGCGGATATCCATTACAATCTTGGATAACTGACTTACTTTCTCTGGTCTTCAATTTATCTACATCTCCAGACTAAGAATGATAATGTTAAAATGTCATACCCATTTGTTTATACTGTGAAAATATCTTATGACAAGTTCCCCAAGACATACCTGCTATGTGTATATTCCATGCTAAAGATAACACATTGAATTATAGGATTGCTTCTTCAAGAAGTCCAGTTGATTGACTGCCATAAGACTTTGCAACTTATAATTACCTTGATGAAATTACAAGATTCCATTGTTTGGTCTTTAGTTTTTCAAGCTTCGTTATTTTTCCCCCAGAATTCTTAGAGCAATCCAGCACCTTAGCAAAGTACTCACATTAACCAAATTCTCAAGAGAGTAATACATCAGCCAGAATTCCAATTTGTTAATTTACAATGAGAAAAACAATTTTAAAGCAAACCAAATATCATGTCATATTTTTTTAAAAGCAACTTTCTATTTTCTTTTTATGGAAATTTATTTATTAAAAAACTAAATTGAAATCAGCATACTTCTGGATAGGCATAGACTGGATGGCAGGTAATTGATTATAGCAACTGTCCGCATTGGCCTGGGACACCCTGCTCCACCATCAGGAGCAGATAGGATTCTCTTGAGTGGACAGGAGATTCTTTCTGATTGTTTCTTCTCTGATTCTCTTTCTTGTCATTCTAGTTACCTGCTAAGATAAAAATATATAAACATATAGATATATACATATTTATATTTACGTAAAAATACATAGATACATAAATACAATTATGCTACAGCCTAATTTTGCTTCTTTTTCCCCCCTTCTTTTGGTGTCCTTAAGGCATTCTTTCTTTTTGGTATGGGAAGAGACTTTTTCTGTTTATAAAAATAAACATCTTTATTAGAAATTTTTTAAAAGTACAGCTAAGAAGAAATCTGAGAGAAAAATCTCCTATAAATCCACTGCCTAGATATAAGTTTTTTTGTTTGTTTGTTTGTTTTGAGTTGAAGTCTCACTCTGTCGCCCAGACTGGAATGCAGTGGCCGCTCCCAGCCACCGCACCCTCGACCTGCTGGACTCCGGCGATCCTTCCGCCTCAGCCTTCCAAGTAGCTGGAACTACAGGCGCGCGCTACCA
>CAUYQG010297128.1:0-13572 GCA_963574415.1 Tarsius wallacei
TGGACCCAGACATCAGCAAAAGTGACGGGATGCAATTTCTGTAATTACATTATAAAAGACAAGCCAGGCTCGGTGGCTCAGCCTGTAATCCCGTGCCTTGGGAGGCTGAGGTGAGTGGATTGCCTGAGCCCACGGGTTCAAGACCCGCCTGGGCAGGCGAAACCTCATCTCTACAATAAATCAAAAAATGAGCCGGGCGTGGTAGTGCATGCCTGTAGTTCCAGTTACTCGGAAGGCTGAGGCGGAAGGATCGCCGGAGCCCAGCAGGTCGAGACTGCAGTGGCCGGGAGCGGCTACTGCACTCCAGTCTGGGCGACAGAGTAAGACTACAACTCAAAAAAAATTAAAAATAAAATAAATAAATAAAAGACTATAGCTGTCATCTGAGTGGTATTCTTGTGTCTTACTGACACTCTTCTTGCCCTCATGCTTGCTGGCTCATGAAGCAAGCTGACCTGTGGTCAGATAGTCTATGGAGAGGCCATGTGGTAAGGAACTATGGGGGGCCTCCAGCCGAAAGGTGGGGGAAACTGAGACCTCAGACCAACACCCTTGAGGCACTAAATTCTGCCAACAATCACATGAGTGAGCTAGGAAGTAGGTCCTTCCCAGGAGAGTCTTACATGCGTGTAAACTTGTGAGAGACCCAGAGCTGGTGGATGCAGCCAAGCTGTGCTTAAAGTCTTGACCCACAAAACCCGTGAGATAACAAATAGTGTTTAAAGCCACCAAGTTTTGGGGAAATTTGCTATGCAACAATAAGTAACACAGCAGCCAAGGTTGATAACTACCAATCTAAGTGTAATATGTGAGGAAAAAACATCTTCTTCGATCAGAACTAGCAGAATGATTTTTAAAAATGATAACTGCTGTCTAGGGATTTGAATCCATTGGAGGAAAGGAGGCTGGAGGACCACAGGCCTGGGTAACTAAGGGGGTAGGTGAAGATTAGAATGAAACACTGCAATTGTTATCTGTATCTTGATTTTTCCTCTGAGATAGCCTAGAGCAGTAGGTTTCTCACAACCAAAAAAATAATTATTATTTTCATCACATATCCACAAGCACTGTCTTAACTTTTGTTTTTGTAAAACTCGCCTTAAAATAAACCAAAGTGAACCCCAAGTGAAAATGAACAAAGGAGAGTTGCATTCATTCATTGGACCCAAAATTAATTTTACTTAACCGTGAACTGACTCAATTTGTATCAAACTAATAGCCTTCTTGAACTCATATCCTTTAAAGAATTAACTATTAAAAATAAAACCCTGCAACATCACCACGTTCCTCAAACCTGGTGAGGGTGGATGTAATGCTTTGCCACTTCACAGGATGGAGACTTAGCAGAAGAAGGCTTGGGGAGCCAGGGATCCCAGGTGTTTCTTGAAGAGCCTGGATTAGGAGCCCACACTGCTCAGGGCCCAAGGGGTGAGGGCACAGTCGGGAGCAAAGGAGTCACAGTTTGGGTCTGAGCTTTTAAAGAAGGGCTGGGGAAAATGGGGCCCAGAGAACAGTCAAGAACAAATTAGAGGGATTGAAATTAGGATCTATGAGGGAAACTTTTAAAAAGGGTTAGAGGTAATTTTGCATGAAAAAGAAAAAAGATAAAGAGTGACCAGCTGTCTTCAAATAAATTAAGAATAATTACTAATAGATAATTAGCAGTGGTGCTCATTCTCTATACACAAGACAGAAACAAGGAGAAACGAGCTTAAATTGCAAAAGTGAAGTTTGGTTACACTGAAAGTAGAATTTATTGACCAGAAGAGTGATTAAGCACAGAAAAAAAAATACAGTTTCCTAAAACATCTCAAATGAAGCTGTGTGTTCCTGACAGCAAAACATCTGGTGACAGTGAAAATTTCATCCAGCCAACTGGATGAGGATAAAACATCTGTAAGATAACCGGAGTTTTGAATGGATTAATTGAACTAAGTAAATGTTTTGTGGCTTTTGGGAAATTTCACCTAAATAATGAAAAGCAAAGGAGTCGTACTCTGTCATTGTTTTAGAGTAATTTATACTATATAATTACAATAACAATCTCCATCTGACAGTGGACCCGGTCCTCTGGACTCATACAGCAGACTGAGCTCCGCCAATTAATCAAGTCTTCACAGTGAGATTATAGTGGATTCACTTAAATGACTCCATGTCTTGACTCCCAGTGAGTCACTGCTTTCTACCACCTATAAACCCAAGAGCTTATAGAAACCCTAAAGAAACGGATACTTTTTTAGATACTGAGAATAAAGGTATTGAGAATTCTCAAATGTCAAACTTCTTACCTTCTTGCAGTCAGGCAAGAAAGGTCTTTACCGATTAATGTTTGAGGGCATGTGAAAACTAAGATGATGTGAAGTTGGAGGACTAGTATGCATTCAGAGGCTATTTCCCCAGAAAGCTAGTCACACATGTTTTTCCCAGACGAGTAACAGCATCACCTGGGAACTTGCCGGAAATGCAAATTCTTGGGTTTCACCCAAGACCCAAGACTAAATTAGAATCTCTGGGGGTGGGGCCCAGCAACTTGTGTTTTAACAAGCCCCCCGTGATTCTGATCCACATGGAGGTCTGACAGCCTCTGGATTAAAGGAATGACGTGTAATTATTCCCAGCAGAGCCCAATCTGGGCTTCACATCTGGCTGCTTGTGTCACTGGTGATCCTTAGGGTCTCTATCTATATGAACTGAAATGAGTTTCAGGTTTCAAGACAAAGGAAAGGGACATGGAGGATGGAAGTGTGGCAAGATGTCTAGATATTAAGTTATAATATGTATTCAATATCTATTGACTGAAAGAAAATAGAAACTTCAAACAATCGAATCCACAAGTATCTGTTGATTATTTGATTCAGCCTAGTCTTTGGACTTGATGAACTGGTTTTGATCCCCAGAGGAGTGGGTGGGCCAGAAATGGAAAGGTCTGTGTTCCTGAAAATAAAATAAAACGAAATGAAACAAAGAAACAAAACACCTGTAATGAGACTTGGACCATAAGCAGCTGCTTTAGGGCCTAGACGGCAAAGTGGAGCTCAGCTCTGGGGTGACGGTGTTCTTTCCCAAGTCCGTTAAAGACCACATTGAAGGCTGGACCTTCTAAGGGTTTGGGGCGGCTCTCATGACAAGCTGGCCGCACCCAAAGTTGGGGAGTATCCTATTACAAAGCAGTAGTAGAAATAATGGTAAGAATACCAGAGAGACTTAGAGGCAGAACCGCTGTAACTGAGGTGATCTGAATATCAATTTGACCTCATCTCTTTATTCACAAGTTGGTAAGGTCTGGGACAATTAGGTTACACAGATAATATACAATCACATGAAACGAACCAGGAGCAGTGAAAAGGCATGCCACCTAAGTTCTGTTCGGAGTGTTACAAAGAGTAATGTAAGGCCTTGGCAAGTCTGTTCTAGATACTTTCAGATTCAAAGCAGTATAGCGATTGACGGGCCCAATAGCTAGCTACCTGTTGATGTCGATGACTTGGGAATTACGCACCCCTAGAAAAATCAGTTTTTGGCTGGGCGCAGTGTCTCACGCCTGTAATCCCAGCACTGAAGTGGGAGGATTGCTCGAGCCCAGGAGTTCAAGACCAGCCTAGGCAACATCATAAGATCTCATCTCTACAGAAAGTTAAAAAAAAATTAGCCGGATGTGGCAGTGTGCATCTGTAGTCCCAGCTACTCTGGAGGCTGACTTGGGAGGATCACCTGAGTCAAAGGGGTTGAGGTTGCGGTAAGCCATGATTATACCACTGCACTACAGCCGGGGTGACAGAGTGAGACAAACAAAAACACACAAAGGAAAAAAATCACTTCCTATAAAGTTTTTTCAATAGAGAAAGCTGCAGTGTCTTCTGTAAGATCAGTAGAATAGAGAACACTGAGGCTAAGAGGCTTTAGGTCTGTCTAGAACAGTGGTCAGCAGGTATTTATTACTTTGATAGCATGAGTACTCAATTCGTTCTGGAAATATTGAGGGCCTAGTCTGTGGACCCCACTAGTCACTGGAATGGGACAGACTGGGTCAGGTGCTCTAGAGCTACTCTGCCCAGTGTGGCAGCTGCTCGCCACATGTGACTGTTCACACGACCCAGGGCTCACTGGAGCATAATAGAACCTGGCTGGAACATCCTGAGACCTTCTGTCATGTTTTCAAACATGCTAGGTTTTAGGTATCTTTTTAAAAGATTCCTGTGGTCCCTCCCATAATAAATAAAGGACCACAGCTCAAAATCCTGATGTGCTTGTGTCTTTTATTGCCCCAAACCTCTAGTCTCATTCTATAAACCACTTCACCACCTGTACCATATGAGACAACACAGATGTAAGAATACCAGAATATAAGGTCCTGTCCAAGTCTTAGTGCTCGACTTTTTCTTCCCACAGGGTATCAAAGCCTTCATTTTCTTTGAGGGTTGGTCCTGTCATACGTGTCCTGGGCCATGATTTTGGCAGGAGGCATCTGTGTGGATCATTTTGAGTAGGTATCAGAACAATCTTGAGGCAGACGCAGGCCTCCTTGCCTGAGTGGACTATGGGTAACATGTAGGCCTCTCTTTTTCATTCTATCATTATGGTATAAACTCTGGGCATGGTATAAAACCCTTAGACATTCCCTTTGGATTCTCAAAAAAATCCATTTTGGAAGTTAAAAAAAAAAGTAACATTGACAGTTTTGTTTTTCTCTCGTTTGCAACTCTTTGCTTGAGGCAATGTGGCTGTCTCTGCCAGAAGGATGGGGGGACGTCACTTACAAGGACAAGAAGATGAATATTTCAAAATATTATCTTGCTACATCAAAATCATAGAAACATGGTCCCTGCCTCCGAGCTGCCTATTTAACTGAGAAAATATAAAAAATAGGAAGATTCATGAAAAGTTAATAACCATGAAGAGTAAAGTAACAATATTAGACAGAAATGAAAGAAATGTCTCGTGGCTCTACATGAGTAGTAGCCAAGTGCTGCTGGCATAGACCCTGTAGCCAAGTGCTGCTGGCATAGACCCTAAGTGTGGCTTTCCACAGGAAGGCAGGGTCTGAGTTGCATAGATTTAGATGGATAGCTGCAAGGAGAGGTGGAGTTTGAGGTGAAGAAACACGATGAGCAGAAGCATGGATGCGGAGTGTGTTGTTTAAGGTACAAAGAGTTTGACCGTCATGGGTAGGAGGAACTAGGGCTGAGGAAACATCACAGAAGAACTTGACTGTTAAGCTGAAGAGTTTGTTCGTTATCCTGCAGAGGTATGGGGAGGGGGGTGCCCTTGTCATCAAATGATTCGAATAGAGAGGTGACATTGCTAAAGCGCTTTCATGACAATGAATCGAACATTGAACTCTTGCAGCAATATTTGTATAGTTGGATGTTCTGAAGCTGCGGCAAGACAGAGACAGGAGAGTGGCCAGGAGGCGACTGCAGAGGTGTAGGCATGACACAGTGGCAATGACGGGGGAGAAGGAGTGTGAGTAGCACATTGGAGGAAGAATCCACAGGGTTTTCATTCCTTGGAGCTGAAAGAGAGGGGAGGCAAATACGCTATTAACTTGGGCAAATTACTTAGCATCTATAAAATCGTGATAATAAGTATGTTTTACAGGTTTGCCATGTGAATTAATGAAAAGACCTTTGTAAAATACAACCTATCTCTGGCATACAAATGCAACTTAAGTCCTTGCTTGGAATTCAGATGGCCTAGAACTGCTCTCCTCATTGCAGCAGTCAGGACGCCGGGGAAGCAGATCCAACTGGAAGGGCAAGACCAATCAGGACAGACCCACAATTCTGATTGTTTCTTGCTCACACTGGGCTTATATCTGCTTAGTGCCACCACAGTGATGGGGCATAATAGAACCTGGGGCATAATAGAACCTGACTGGAACATCCTGAGACCCTCTGTCATATTTTCAAACGTGCTAGGTTTTAGGTATCTTTTAAAGATTTAAGTGGTCCCTCCCATAATAAATAAAGGTCCACAGATCAAAATCCTGATGTGCTTGTGTCTTTTATTGCCCCGAACATCTAGTTTCATTTTATAAACCACCTCACTACCTGTTTTCCCTCTGTTCCTAAAAACATAATGCTTACCTTCTCACCTACTCCACAGAGACTTAACGCAAAAAATTGCTGCATATGACTTAGATTTACAACAAAAAGTAGAAAAGGGTGCTACTGCAATGCTAGCTATTTTTTTAAAGGTAGGGGTGAAAATAAGAAAAAGGAATAGGGAATTATTTTCTTCTATTTATTTTGGGATGCTTGTGCTTGAGAAAAAGCTGGTTAAGTTAACAGAGGATAAAGGGCAGATGGCGATTTTTGTAAAATGTATGAAGCGTCTCTTCCGAGCAATCCTAAGTGTTCTAGAAATGGAGGATCCTGAGCCTTTATTATGTTTAATTTATCTTCAAACCTCTGTTCCTCCTTTTTACTTGAAATAGGTGTATATAAGCAGGCAGGTTTAGAACAGGCCAGGAGGGTATAGATGTGTGTATACACACACATATACGAACATACACATATGTGTACATATATACACATATGAATGTATACACTTGTGAAAGGAACACGGAAGGAAAGAGGATAATACGGGAAAAAAATCTTTCTGAAATAATGAGAAAATTAGGGAAAAATGAGAAAGAAGTGAAAACAACACATGTCTATAGAAGAGGCAAAGAATTGATCTGTGAATGCCAAAATAAAACAAGAAAAGGGGCAAAGACATAAACCTACCACCAGGAGATGTTTCCAACCCAGGTTGGTGGTGGTCAAATAAGTGAGCCCCAACTGTTCAGTGGCAAAAGGAAAAACAGCAACTAATAAGTGATATGAAGATTCACAGTCTTAGTTGTTAATTTGGAAGGTGTTTCTATACTGGAACCTAAAGATGAGACAACACAAACCATAGATTGGATTATAGATGGTTGGTACCTTTCCACAGGACCCAGTGCCTCTTACTGGCCTGGCTGGACAGAAAGCGCCCCTGAGGATCAAACTAGAAAACCACTCCCAGACATATACTTACTGTCCTGGGCCCATCAGAATATTCCTATTTGCTGTCTAATGTCAGAACACTGTTCTAAGTGATGGTTGGGTAAACATGTTCATATAAATATGAATGGAAATACAAGTGAGTTCACCTGCAGTAGCACTTAAAGATGAATTTCCAGAAGTAATCGTTTGGGCTCCACAGGTGCCTTGGCCTAGTGGCGGGTCAGCAGGGTGAAGAAGTTTGGATAGGAGGGTTCTTTGGTACAGCCTCTTACGCCCCACCAGGCAGAGGTCTGATTCAACCAGATTCAGGGAGGAGGGAGGAAAATGCTTTGCCTTTAACCTCCATAGACCACGCCAAGGGCCATGGCCAGAAGGCTGAAAGAGGTCCCTAGAATCCAATCAAGACTGCTGGCAGCTCGTGAATTAATTATTCCAGTTTGCTCAGGACGGAGGAACTCCTGGGACATGGAACGTTCAGTACTAAAACTGGGAGAATCCTGGCTAAACTAAGACGGTCGATTACCCTAATATTCCTCCCCACCTAGGTCTGGCCTTGACTTGAGAGAGGAATACCAGGAAAATACTATTTCCCATTGTCCTCTCCCCAGACCATTTCTGTAGTTACATCCAAGACAAGTTCAGTTATTTGGTAGCATCAGCCCAAGTTAAACAGGCCAGTCAGAAATGATAGAAGGCTGCAAAAGCATCCCATACATTCTATAGTGCAGAATCTATGGGCCCTACAAGTTACAAGTCTCTGTTGTTAGTTATAGCACTAATAGTTGGGTTTATAAAGTCCAAGGCTGGCCATAGGTAAAATGAAAATGTACCTATTTTAGATGTCCCAAGCCCATCACTTTTTTCTCTCCAACAGAACCAGAGTGCTTCCTATGCCCTCTTCTTTATAGTAAAACCTGTTCTCAGGGAAATAACCAATACCAGCAATTTACTCATTAATGTGAATGCAGCGGTATCTTCCCAAGGCTGATTTAAGTTGTTAAGTCTTATCTTTAATTGTACTGTATTCTTTAATTCCTCCTACTAATAAATATACACTTAGAGCCTCCAACGACTAAGTTGGGAATAGAGTAAGTAAAAGCGACACACAGCCTGCCCAAAGGAACTTATAGCATTTGGCATCAGCTAGCCAGTAAGAAAGGGGCTTTGGGGTGGGGATGGCTTTAGAGCCGCCCCTGAAATTGGAGGTCCTAGCCTGGCACGGATAGAGGTTGCTGTATGAGGGCGAGGCAGCCATGACCTCCCCATAGGAGCTAATATAGATATCAAAGCTTAAAGCCTCAGAGTATTTCCTTACTTTCTATTGTGTCAGTTCCCAAGTTGAAAGATGAGGTCAAGAGCAAAAAAGGAGAGGTATTACAGAAGTGGTCTCACAGAAGTTTGGACCAGAAATAAAACTAAAAAGGAGGAAATTCAAAACAAAGAAACATAAGGTTCTGATTTTGGTCCAAAGAGTCATTTGATTTCAAGGACCATATTAAAATCCTCCAAAAGAAAACATTTTATGTACAATGACAGAACAACCTCAATGTCTGAGACAGAGAATGGTTGGGTAAATATGGTACATATTACTATGGAATTTAATACAGCTATTTAAAAATAAAATTATGGGGCCAGGTGAGGTGGCTCACACCTGTAATCCCAGCTCTTTGAGAGGCCAAGGTGGGAGCATCACTTGAGGCCAGGAGTTCAAGACCAGTCTGAGCAATATAGTGAGAATTTGTCTCTACAAAAAATTAGCCAAGTATGGTGGTTCATGCCAGAAGTCCCAGAACTTGGGAAGTTGAGGAGAGAGGGCCACTTGAGCCCAGGAATTTGAAGTTATAGTGTGCTATGATCTCATCACTGCAGCCCAGTCTGCAGAGTGAGACCTTAGCTCTAAAAAAAAATATATATATATATATATATATGTATAACACATATAATATATTATAATAGATCATACAAGGGGAACCATCCAAAATCCAGAATTTATAAAAAATTGTGTATTTATTCTTACATGTTTAAGCTTCAGTCACCTTCAAAGTACTCTCCATTTGATGCAATTCACATATCGAGATGCTTTTTCCACTGCTCAAAACAGTTTTTGAACTCCTCGATTTTGATGCCTGTCAATGCTTCTGCCATTTTTTGTTTCAACTTTTCCACATCAGCAAAACGTTTCCCTCTGAGGGCTTTTCATCCAGGGAGACAGCAAAAAAAAAAAGTCACTCAGGGTGTGATCAGGTGAATAGGGAGGGTGCAGCATGGGGTCATGCCACTTTGGGTCAAAAACTGCTGAACACTCAACACTGTGGGCAGGTATGTTGTCATGGTGGAAAAATCAGTCACCTGTTTGCCACAACACTGGATGTCTCTTCCACCAATCCTGATGCAACCTTCTCAAAACTTCCAGGGGAAAAACCAATGGGTTCCTAGAACACTTAGTGAGGGAGACCTGTATCCAAGGGGCCTGCCTGCCAAAAGATAATTCTGTTTTTTTTGAGGGGGTCCTCCCTCATATATACTATATATGGAGATATATATTATATAGAGATATATAGAAAACGATTACATATTATACATAGATAATGTGGTAGCTTGGGAAAATATTAATCTATTAGATTTTAAATTCAGAATATGAAAAGTTAGCTAGATTATGATGAAAACTATACACAATTTATAAGTGTATGAGTGAGGACTAGAAAGAACATAAAAATTGCAGATGTCAGGGAAGCAAGATTCTGGGTCACTTATTCATCTATCTTTTTTATAATATTGTTTGAACTAAAAATATAATAAATTGGTTGAACAGGTAAGGATGGGGGAAAAACAAAAACTTGTTT
The DNA here is from genome assembly GCA_963574415.1 of Tarsius wallacei. NCBI lineage: Eukaryota > Metazoa > Chordata > Mammalia > Primates > Tarsiidae > Tarsius > Tarsius wallacei. The sequence goes on from CAUYQG010297128.1 coordinate 9,833, forward strand.
ACAAAGAACCTTGAAATCTGGTTGAGCGCAAATTCAGAATAAGCCAAATGACAGTGTCATGTGACTACTTTTAATAAAAACTGACACAATCAGAATTCATCAATGGACATAAATCCAAGTTCACCAAAGATAAAATTTTCAACATACCGTGCACAAATCCAGCCATATCTGGAATACTCTGTTCAGCTCTGGGTAACCCATTTTTGTGGGGGACTTTGATAAACTAGAGAACAGTAAGAGAAGAGCAACTAGAAAATTTGGAAAGATCTGAAAATTACAGTAAATGAGAGATGGTTGAAGAAATTTGGGAACTTTAGAGAAGAAAAGACTCAGAGTAGGTGTGTCTGTAGGATTGTTAAATGAGAATTGCATTAGGTTTTGTAAGTTTAAGGGGCAGAATTAGAATCAAAGGATAGAAACTTTAGGCAAGCAGTTGTTGTTTTGTTTTGTTTTGTTTTGTCTAGAAGCAAGGAGAAACTTTTTTTTTTGGTGAGTTGGAGTCTCACTCTGTCGCCCAGAGTGGGGTGGCCCCTCCCGGCCACCGCAGCCCCGACCTGCTGGACTCCGGCGATCCTTCCGCCTCAGCCTTCCAAGGAGCTGGAACTACAGGCATGCACTACCACGCCCGGCTGATTTTTTGACTTTATTGTAGAGATGAGGTCTCGCCAAGTTGCCCAGGCGGGTCTCGAACCAGGAGAAACTTTCTAATAAGAACTGGCCAACAATGCAATAAACTACTTCAAAAGGTAGTAACCTCTTGTTGTGGAAAGTGTTTAAGCAAAGGCAAGCAAAGAGTGCTGATATTTGTTGGAAGGTTGTTCTGGATGATACCAAAAGACTCTCTAAGGCTGGGCGTGGTGACTCATGCCTGCAATCCCAACACTTTGGGAAGCTGAGGCAGGAGGATTCCTTGAAGCTGAGTTTGAGACCAACCTGGGCAACACAGCAAGATCACGTCTCTACAAAAAAAATTAAATTAGCTGAGTGTGGTGGCTTTTACCTACTGTCATAGCTGCTTGGGAGGCTTAGGCAGGAGGATCACTTGAGCCCAGGAGTTCAAGACCGTAGTGAGCTATGATTATGCCAGTGCACTCCAACCGGAGTGAGAGAGTGAGATGCTCTCAAAAAAAAAAGAATCATTTGAGTCCTTAGATTATGTTTCTATTTGGGAGTGAGAGAAATTCCAATTGGTTACAATTCTTCAGGCACAGGCATGAGACAGGTCAGGTCTTCCCTTACACATCCTCATTCAATTTAGAGACATAAAATGTAATTAGACTAAAGCCAGATGAGAAGAAATAGATTTTGTCAGTTCCCATTGGATTGTGTTGTGTGTCCTCTGAGTTTGTTTTAAAATTCCATTGCTCAACATCCATTTGATTACTCTCAACCTAATTACTTTTGGCCACACTATAATTATATCCTTGACCTTTTGCCTAATCGCTAAGGAAGGAGGGAAAGGAAATAACTTTTATGAAGCATTATCTATGGGCCAGGCACCCTAGTAGGCATATTATACACATAATTTCATTTAATCCTATAACGTTATGAGGGAAGAATTATTCATCGCATTTTAAAGTTAAGCAAAGAGAGGTTTGCTTATAATGAAGCAAACATACCCAAGGTCCCATAGCAAGTGCTGTGGTTTATCCTGAAGTTCTGCTTTCTCTAAACCAAATTACTGTTAGGCTGAAATTCACTCCGAAGCAACTATAATTCTACCTCTATGCAAGACCCTGCTCGTGTATTTACTAGTTTTGTTTTGGGAAACTGAGCTCATTCCCACAAGAAGACCTACAGCTACTGGCACTTTGAATGAGAATGTTCAAGTCAGTAACCTGCCTCTGGGATCGCTGGTTCACAGCTGTGGTATAAAGAATAATGGCCCCAAACACATCCATGTGGCGTGGCAAAAGGGACTTTTCATATGCAATTAAGGTAAGGAATTTGAGATTGGGGAGATTATTCTAGATGATCTGGGTGGGACCAATGTAATCACAATGGTCCTTATAAGAAGGAGGCAGGGGGGACAGTCAGAGGCAGTGTGATGAGGGAAGAGGTCAGAGAGACAGAAATTTGAAGATGCTATGCTAATGGCTTTGAACAAGAATGAAGGACCCACGCGCCAAGGAATGATGGCAGCCTCTAGAGGCTGGAAATGGTAAGAAAACAGATTCTCTAGGAGGAGCTCAGCCCTGCTGATACCTTGACTCTCACTTCAGAACTAGAATAATAAACGTGTGTTGTTGTAAGTCACCATGTTTGTGGTGATTTGTTACAGCAGCACTAGGAAATATTCTGTTTGAATAAAGAAATCACCCATTGAGGAACATCTTGAGAACTGTGCTAGTGGAGAAGTCAGGAACTTCTTTCAGCCCTGCCTGCTGATGAGAGAACTAAGAAATGACTGTGAGTGTCACTGGCAGGCCTAGGACGCAGGCAGGAAGGAAATAAAAGGACGGGGAGGGAAGCGGGGAGGGAAAAAGAAAGAAAGAAAGAAAGGGAGAGAGGAAGGGAAAAAAGAGGGAGGGAGGAAGGAGGGGGGAAGGAAGGTGGGTAGAGAAGGATGGATAAAAGAATTCATGTAGAGAAGACAATGAACATTTAGGGGACAATGGGAGCACCTTGCTGTTAACCACTGTTCCATTAAGAAAGGCGTATTTCTAGGTAGTCTAGTCCAGAATGAACTAATCATGTCAAAGTTTATATTTCTATCATCCTGGTACTCACAAAGAGAATTAAGTTGGTTCAAATCGTTGGGAAGGAAGTCTTAATGTGTTTCTAAACCACTTGGTTTCACTCTGCTATTCCCTTCAGATCACAGGCACAGTCAGAGAGCCATCCCAAGGGCAGGGATGACCATGAGCTCCGAACAGAGGTGGAGAGCCAAGACCGCACCAGTGGCCCGCACAGCGTTTCTGCCCTGCTCCTTGTCAGGAAGCAGCACTTAAGCCGGCAGCCGGGGAGCGAGTGCCAGGTTCTATGCCTGCTCAGCTTGCCAAAAGAGAGCTCTTGAAGAGCACTCCTGCGTGGCGGTGATTCGTGGATCACACGCTGTCGGCCATTCTGAGTATCTGCTGCAGCAGATTGATTTCTGCTTAGGTGTTCTTGAGATGAGAAACTTTTGTCTTCTTATTAGGTTTGCCTCACTTATCCAAACCAAGGTATAACCTGGTGCGAGCTGGTACAACCAGACACTGTAAAAAAGGCTGCACTTGATTCTACATGATCAGTGACTCCGTAAAACTAGCTAAGACACCTTTTGGATTCTGAGAAACCCTGGAGGCTTACTAGGTGTGGAGTCCCAGTAGATTTATTTTTAAATAAATACTTAAAGATTATTTAGTATGCTGCGTTGACTGAAAGTCGGCTCGGTCATCATGTAGCTGTGTGGCTTTGAGTAACTTGCTTCACCTGTCTGCATCCGGTGTCCTCACCTGGACTGTCTCTCAGGTGCTGCCTGTGCTGAGGTTCTTTGAGCCTAAGGAAAGGCAAAGTGCTTTGTTTGCCTTTCAGTGGCACTCACTGTCCTCCGGCCCCTCTGTTAGCTGGTACATTTCTTTTAAGCATTTGGGTTGACAGCTTTCGCTAGTGTCAGGAAACCTGTCTACTCTAAATGTAAAATTCAACGGATTTTCCTCTGCTTTCCTTCATCTATACTCCATTGAAAATGTGCTCATCAGCCGGGCTCGGTGGCTCAGCCTGTAATCCCAGCACTTTCGGAGGCTGAAGTGAGTGGA
>CAUYQG010297135.1:0-17103 GCA_963574415.1 Tarsius wallacei
CCGGACAACTTGGTAAGATCTCATGGCTCAGCCTGTAATCCCGCGCCTTGGGAGGCTGAGGTGAGTGGATTGCCTGAGCCCGCGGGTTCGAGACCCGCCTGGGCAACTTGGCGAGACCTCATCTCTACAATAAATCAAAAATCAGCTGGGCGTGGTAGGGCGCGCCTGTAGTTCCAGCTACTTGGAAGGCTGAGGCGGAAGGATCACCGGAGCCCAGCAGGTTGAGATTGCGGGAGCAGCCACTGTACTCCAGTCTGGGCGACAGAGTGACTCTAACTCAAAAAACAAACAAACAAAAAAACAACTGACCAGCAACTTCTGTAGCTGTGCCTTTTTTTGAGTGATGGGCACGAAGACTGCTTAGTGGTGAACACATGTTCCAAGGATGCAGTGTGTAGCCAGTGTGTGGCCAGGATATGGAGATCGGCCAAGCGGACCCTGCTTCGGGGACTTTTAGGGAAAGAAGGAAACGCCCCCTCAAGCCCACCACGGCCCCGACGCCCCGACTGCACCTCGCTGCTGGTCGCCGGGCGGCGTTAGTCAGCACATTCCAGGGCTCCTGGCTGCTTCGGGCGCCACCTGCCGGGAGATGCCAGAAGCTCATGAGGCGCCCTGGGTTCCTCTGGATTGCGGGCGGGGGAGGGGGGCGTCCATGGCAACCGGCACCACACGAGGGTTTCCGCCGTTTGCCCTTAGCCAGTAGCAGTGGGCATGACCGAGGCGGCCTGAGGCATCTGGGACCCCCCCACCCCGCGCCCATTGGACAGGCTGAGTCCTGGTGCAGCCGCTGTGGCCGGGCTGTCTGGAGCCGAGCGGCTTCTGTACGGAAGGCGGGCGAGGAGCTGTCTGCGGTGTCCAAGCAGGTGACTAATTGCTCGGTAGACATGAGGCCAAAGAGGAAATGCTGGTCACGGCGGTGGCCTGGCACTTTGCAAATGGAGCCCACCTGCTCCTCCTTCCGGCCGCACTTAGGTTAGTGCAGTCGGTGTTCCGAGGCTCGAGCTGGGTGACGTCTGCAGGCGGATCCTCTAGCTGCCCTTGGCCCCTGCACGTTGGCTGCTGGTCCTGTGCACCGAGGACGCTTTTGTTAGCGTTGCTGTTTGAGTGCCTGGAGGAGTGGTCGAAGGCAAGAGCTAAACACGCGTTTTCCCTGCTGGGCAACTGGGGCCACCTCTGGAGAGGTCCTTCCATTTTCTATTCCCATTATCCTACCCCGAAGAAAATTACTTTCTTTTGCATTGAATAGCTGTGATTTAGGAACGTTGGGAAAGACAAAGTAATATGTGAAGGGTACACAAAATGTGAAAACAAAATGCAAAGTGTGTGAGGGGAGTTACCTGTCAGTGATCATCACCCAGAGATAGCCAGTTATACAATTTTGTGCATGTTCTTCAACACATAGGCAGTTTTTGTTTTACCAAACGAATATCCATCCTGCTAGACCCTGTTTTCTGGAGCTTTTCTCCACTCAGTGATACGTTACAATAAATATTCTGCATCATGGCTTTTATTTTTTTTTATTGGCGACTGGACTCCATCATAAAATATATTACCAGTTTCCTAATTGTGGGATTCCTTGATTAGCTAAGCTATGATGACCACCATTGTGTGGCTACTGTTGGCACACATCTGTATCTTCAGGCTTGTTCCCTAAAAGGTGAGTGTCTAATCAAAAGGAGTCCCTCCCTATAGCAAGACAAGGTCCCCACCTTCCAGTGGGGCCTGGCCTTTTGGGGGATGGATGAGTAGCTCTTCTGTGCTGTGCGAGGGTGTTTGATCTCCTCTGGGTTCTAATCTGCATTTTAGTGTTGGCCTCTTTCAACCTGTTTCTTCATCTGTGAAGTGGGGATGCCAAATAATTATTTCACCTACAGGTTGGTTATGGAAATTGGGAGACTGTATGTCAAAACACGTTGTAAACTAGCCTTCAAGCAACATCGTTACTGTTACTATTTGTTACAAATTTGAGGTTGGAGCCTGTTTTCTCATCCTGTGGACTCCAGTGCCCCAAGTAAAAAATCAGATTCTTCTGGCTCAGGGTGTCTGTGTTCACCCTGGCTTGTCTGTTCTTAGGAAGAACGCTGTGGAACTGGAACTCGCCAAGTGTAGGATGGACATGATGTCTCTGAACAGCCAGCTGCTAGATGCCATTCAGCAAAAACTGAACCTCTCGCAGCAGCTGGAGGCTTGGCAGGTAAGCAAGAACCCTGAGACCAAGGACGAGTGATGATTCCAGGGGAAGTCTCTGAAACCAGGCAGAGTATGAGAAGTGTTTTCTACCAGAGGGTCCCACGGGACTGAGTGAACAGTAACCCGTCTTTACCTGACAAAATCCAGAGCTCATGTCCCCAGTCCCTAGGGAAGAATGCCTAATGATGCTCTTGAGAGCAGCAGTCCCCAGGCTGTTGCTTGGAGGTATAATGACCTCCAGGCTTGTCATGGGGCCCTCTGTCAGCTGGTCATCTGGGCCTTGCTTAAATGACAAAGAAACAGCTGGTTAACATGGAGGGCCCAGGAAGCCCTACATGAAGATTCACAGCTGGATGCAGTGCAGCCTCCTTTTTCCAAAGGGCACTGTGCTGGTGTAAGCCCCGGGGAAAATGAGTGAGTGTGTCCGTCTCTATTAAGACCATTGTTTTCAGGGCCCATCGTGGCTCCCCACTGGGTGGGGCTGTGACTGGCTTCTTGCTGGTGAGGGTGAGTTAATACAATTTCAGGATGTGGGTTTAACCATTAATGTTTCTCCCCAAGAAATCCTGACCAGACAAATAAAAAGCTCCCTGTGGCCTGCAAGGGGAGCCCCTTTCGAAGGGCAGGTTGTCGGTGACTGTTCCTCCCAGGGCCCTGTCGGGCTGGCAGCCGGAGAACTGGCCCCACCAGAGTGTGGTCCCTGGCTCCTTGGCTCTTGTCCGGCCGCCAGCTGGCTCTGCTCCGGCTTACTGCCGTTCTCTCTCTTCTCTCCTGGCTACAGTTTGCTTCCTCAGGGCTTTTTACTATCTGGCTCCTTTGGTTTCTGATCTAGTGGCCTTTCTCAGTTCCCGTATCAACAGCTTTAGTTGTACACCCCTCCTGCCTTTGAGGTGAGATTGAGCCCCACATCCCATCCCCCTCCCTGCTGCCATCGCCGTGCTGCCCTGCTGCCTCCTCTCATGGCCCACCGTGTTCTGTGTGCCGGAACCCGGCGTCATTCTGTGCAGTGTGGCATGCCCTTGAGCCCAGCCTTCCTCCTCCCATCACTGTCATGTCCAGTGAGCTCCTCGGCCGCACAAAGCCCAGCGCTGACAAGCTGACCCTGGTTTCTTGGTGCTCCCTTCTCATAAGTGGCTGTTCTGCCCACTGAAGGAATAGCAGGCGTGGAACTAAGAGCAGCATATGTCTGTGAAGCTCTAAGGTGGGGTTACCTTGGTAGATCTGATTGCTTGAAGTTTAAAAATGCCATTTGCAATGTGCCAGAAAAAACATTGGCAGCCTTTTCTGAAGGGCCTGTCAGCAGTCCCATGTATTTGATATAGATTTGGCCCGGTGTGGTGACTCATGCCTATAATCCCAGTGTTTAGGAGGCTGAGGTGGGAGGGTCCCTTGAGGCCAGGTTCGGGACCAGCCTGGGCAACATAGTGAGACCCCATCTCTACAAATAAAAAGTAAAAAAAAAAAAAAAATTAGCAGGATATGGTGGCACATGCATGTAGTCACAGCTACTTGGCAGGCTGAGGCAGGAGGACTGCTTGAGCCCAGAAGTTTAAGGTTATGGTGAACTGTGATGGCACCATGGCACTCCAGCCTGGACTACAGAGCAAGACCCTGTCTCAAAAAACAAAACAAACAAACACCACAGATTTTACTGAGCACATCCTAAGTGCAGTACTGTGCTAAGGGCTCTACACTGGGGCCTTGGAAGTAGGGACCATTATCAGCAAATACCTGGCCCAGTGTCAGCTCCGAGAGGCAAGTGGACAAGAGGGATGGGAGGGAAGGGAGGAAGACAAGCGGGAGGAGTGCCTTAAATGAGCTGAGTCTGAAGGACAAGGATGGGAGGAGAGGAAGGCGGGAAAGCGGGACCTGAGCCGGGGAGGCGAGAGATCCACACTCACTGCCACCTCGTGACAGGTCAGGAAGCCCCTTTGCTTCATGCTGAAATCTGCAAAGACACTGAAATGACGCTCGTGAGTAAGACAGAAGAGGGAGGTGTCGGGCAAACTGATCAGGCCGCGGGGGCTGGCCAGCCCAGCCTCTCGCCCTCAGAACCACAGAGGGGGCCTGCTCCAGCCACGGGGAGCCCTACCCTGGATGCAAGCCTCATCTGTCCTGTGCTTGGACATGAGTGTCTGACCTGCTGTGAGGTTTAGCCAGAAAGGCTCAGGGTCTTTTTACCAGGACATCCCAGAGGCCACCAGGCTTGAGTGGACGCTTATGTTTACTATGATGCTAATTACACAGGCTCTTGGGTTTCTGAGCCAGTTTTCAAACTTTGGTAGTGGCAGTTCCCTTTTGTGAAATGGAATCTTGCACGGAGTCAGAACCTAGCAGCTAGAATGGAAGGAGTAGCGCTGCGCTGTCCAGAAGCTTCTCTGTGGAGGCAAGCTGCTGCTCTGTCAGTTGGGGCAGGGTGGGGGTAGGGCGTTTTCCAGACTACTTGGACAAATTGGAGGCGGAAGGTCCTGCCCTGTGCGGCAGCAAAAAGAAATGGGCCCTAGTTCGTGCAGGGCAGCCCCTGAAGTGAGGCGTGACCTCTGCCACAGGTAGGAGCCTCACTGGCAGGGGCGAGGGCAGCACCCAGAGCACGTATCCTTGCCACCCGGGGCTGCCAGTAGTGTCCATCAGCAGCAGCTCAGGCTGGAGACAAATGGAAGGGAAGAAAGGGCAGGAGAAGCTGGAGAGCTGGGCCTGCGGGGGCGGGGTGGCAGACCAAGCCAGAGGCACCAGCCAGCCCAGGGGACACCAGAGACAGGCCGAGTGCTGTGTGGGCACCACGCTGTTATCTAGGCCTGTAGGGACCGACTGTCTAAGGGGTCAGCCGAGGGTGCTGGGGGTCCGGCAGGGATAACACTGGTAAGGCGAAGCTGACCCAAGGAGGCTGGAGGCACCATGTGGCTCCTGTGTGCGTCGAGCGTCATGCCCAGGCTCACGGCTTTCTTGGTTGGGACAGTCCCGGCTGAAGCTACTCACTCATCTCATCTCTCATCCTCATCTCTATCCGTCCGTCTGGCATTGCCACTCCCTGTCTACCCCCAGGGCCAGGTCAGGGCAACTCCTCAGCCCCAGCCACTCTCCCCTCCCCCCTGCAGGATGACATGCACAGGGTCATTGACCGGCAGCTGATGGACACGCACCTGAAGGAACAGAGCCGGCCTACTGCTGCTTTCTCCCGGGGCCACGGCGCCGGGCGGGGGGATGAGCCCAGCACAACTGAAGGCAAACGGCTCTTCTCATTCTTCAGGAAAATTTAGGTGGGGAGGAGCTGGGCCACCGAGGCTGGGTGCAATGGAGGCAGCTGAAAAGGTGGCGTGGGCAAGAGCCTCCCCTGGGGCTGGGCAGCTGCACTGTCCCCCCACTAGAACCCAGTGGGTCTGGGAAGGCCTGCTCCCTTTTGTCGATGGGGATGGAGACTTAGAGGGGGGCCTGCCTTGGCCTCTGAAGGCCACCCTTGCCCCGCCACTGGCCACACCCACGCCTGGGCTCCCTCAGGATCCCATCACTGAGCAGGCTTTGGCCACCTCCCAGAGGGCCCTTGGTTGGGCTCTGCGGCTCAGACCCAAAGGATCTCAGCCCATCCACAGGGCACTGCTGCCTCCTAGGCCTCAGGAAACGGAGAAGGGAGGCACAGAGGCCCTTCTTTGCATGCCTCAGGAGACCTGAGCCCCAGGAGCCTAGTCCGGTGGGGCAGCAGGCCCAGGCCTAAGCCTCCATCCTTCCCCAGCCCCTGACCCAGGGAGGAGGGGGAGGTGGCGGCCCCTCCCCCACATGCATGCACCTCTGCAGGCAGGAGGCTGAGCCTGTGGTCATGGGGCCTAAGAGCAGGGCTCACCCAAGCTCAGCTGGGGCCCTCCCCTGAGCCCTGAGAGGAAGAAGGCCCTGTCCCCAGGCCACCACTGCTTCTCTCCCAGCCTTCTCCAGTGCAGTCTTCACCCCATCGCAGGGCTGAGCCAGCGTGTTCTCACTGGTCCTCTGCAGGCTGTAGCCATCCAGCCCCTTCCCCTTCATAGGGCCAGGGCGGGGATGGGTCTCCTCCTCCCATAGCCCCCAACTTCTTGGCCTAGCCAAGCAAGCCCAGGCCCCAGAATGGCGCCAAAGGGGTCTGTGGCCAGCCACCCCCGCCTTGAGGGCAGCACCTGCACCACAGGGTAGAGGGGAGGGGGAGGCTGCCGCGGCCTCCAGATACTGCCTGCCGGCCTGCAGAAGCCTGCACCTGCTGCAGCTGCCCCTTCTTGGCAGCCGCCCGCCTTCTCCACCAAGGCTCCGACTCAGAGGCTCCATGCCAGGCTGGCCCTCAGCTGCTCACAACTGACTCAGTCTCCCTCCCTCCCATGGGAAAAGCACAGCAGGGATGAGCGGAAAGAATGTACCTATAGATATGTACATACCACAGTGCTGTAATTTTGTATGTAGCAATCATGTAAATACATGTATGGATTTTATAATATACATATATAAATCTATAAAGGCATATTTTTAGAAAAACAGCGCACCACTGCTTCTTTTGAAAATAGTATGAATAAGAATAAAATGAGTTTCTACAGAGCTTCTTGCCTCATCTCTGGGCGTTTGGTGGGGTTCTTTATGCAGCTGACATGTCAGGCTGCATGCTGGAGAGAGAGCAGTACTGGTTCCCTGTACCTGTGAGGTCACCCCAGATGCTGACACCCAGTCGATGGATTTGGCCGGGAAGAGGCACTGCTGGAGGGTGGCGGCATCCTGCCCTGCGCCCCTCCCATCAGGCACCGGCTCTCCACCAGTGCTGCAGTGTGCCGTCTGCAAGGCAGGCCTGCCAGCACTGCTTCCCAGGCCAAGCAGGGCCCTCGAGCTTGGCAGAAACTTTGAGCCAGAAAGAAACCACTCTAGGCAAAGGCTTCCACTGCATCCTTCCAGGCGTGTGGAGAATAAACACGGAGCCTCCCCTGGCATCTGACCACATGTATGCCCAGCCAATGCATCCACCAGAGGGGAAACTCAACCCTGGACCAACCGTTTGTGGAGAAGATAGACTTGGCTTCTGGAAGTGTCCCAAGGCCTTGGCAGGCACCTGTGCAAGACTTAGGCCAAAGAAGAGCTGGACACAATGGGTGGGAAGAAGCCAGGCCCACCCAGAGCACAGCTGGAGGGAGAGTAAACAGACCCTGGAAGAGAATTTGGCAGCTTGAACCTTTATTTTTAGTATTTTTTTTAAAAAGCATAATTAGAAACTTTCAATACAGAAATAATCCTAGCAAACCATTTAAAAGTTTTGTTTGACAGAAATTTCACATCAGGTCCACTAGGACGTCGGTCCAGCCCTGAGTCCCCCACCCCCACCCCACAAACCCCCATTCATGCGTGTAACACTCAGCGGGACAGGCAGTCATCTACCAAAATCAGCCCACCACCTGGATCTGGACGTCTGGCTGCCAGAAGCCACAGGAACCTCTAGCCTGGGCTGGAAGTTCCCAGGACCCCTCTCATTGCTTGACTCCCAAGCATGCCCTCACTGGCTTCTGTATGCCCCCCACCCACCAGCACAGAAGTCCCAAGCACCACATGTCCCCATAGGCCTGTGGTCAGCCAGGAGTCACGAGGACAGAGAACCTGCTACAGCTCCTAGGGGGTTCCCCAGGCCAGACAGGGCTGCCTGCTGCCCCCACCCCCAGAGCACCCACCTCCCCAGGCTCACAAAACTTCCCTGCCCATCCCATCCTGCGGCTCCAAAGTGAAGGCCTGTCACACAGAACCATCAGCTTTTGGCAGTTTGGGCAAGTGGAGAGACAGGTGAGAAGAAACCCCCAGTTTTTATTGATTAAAAACCTATCAACAGTGTTAACATGGAAAATCTCAATGTGATCTCTGACGTGATTGTCCAAACAGGTCTTTGCCTGGAAATCATCTAGGAAAGGAAATCTAATAAAACACATCATGGTGCAGAAATAAATCCTTCCCAGGTTACTTGATCCTTGTAGAGGAAAGAGGAATGAAGTATCCGGGCCGAGGGCGGACAGGGGCAGTAATCAAGTGCAGATGACCCTGGTTTTTCCCCCAGAGACTGGGGTGGGTCCAACCCAGCTGTCCTGGCCCCCCAGCCATTTCTTCCTTCCTGCTACCTTTGTCTAACATAGCTCTGTCAGGGAGCCAAGGCTGCTCGGCATCCCAGCCTCAAGGTGGCATCCCACAGACCAGCAGCCCTGGCTGCGCTCCCCATGTACCAAGGTGCCTGTTGCTACATCACAGACTAGGACTCCAGCAGGAGGCCCCCTCTCTCTTCCCATCAAGAGACAGCCAAGAGCCAAGCCCCCACAATGACAGGAAGCCGTTCACTTTCACTAGACCCAAAGTGGGCTGGCCTCGCCACAACTTTTGCTACTGTGCCAATCAAACCTCAGTGAAAGTAAGTAATTGTGAGGAACTTAATTCATTTGATTTGGCTTTCATTTTCGGTTAAAATAATGCTCCCACTGCCAACCCCCCTGCAAGCCCCATCTCTGCACAAACATACCCCTACTACCTTTCTGCTGGAACTGAAACATGTTGGTATAAATTAGAAGCCATGGCTCCCCTGGGTTTGTAGCTTTAGAGGCATCTAGAAGGCAGGACAAGAAATCTTGTGGCCCAAGGGCAGGGCTGACTGCCTCTGCGGAACATCGGGGCAGGCCCGACAGAGGGCAGATCCTGCCTCCAGGCAGGGTTCCTCGGCGCCCGCAACGGCTGTGGGGCATGAGAATGGGGAGGGAAGGAAACTGGCACAGGCCCCGGAGAGGGGTGAGACCCTGCATGCCGGGGACAGAGAAGTCGACGGCCTGGAAGAGAGAATGAGCAACATGGAGCCCACCCCACCAGCCCCGGCTGGCCAGAGACGTGGCTAGAACGTGACGCTGTCTCCTCAAGAAGCTGCTGGCAGTACGACGGGATGGGGAAGGGAGGAGGAGGGTCCGTCTCAGCAGATTGGCATTAAGGAGGCAAAAGCCAGAGCAGGACGAGGTGTGTGGCTGGTTAAAGCAATATACACTATGTACAAACTGGTTAATCAGTCCGCTCTGCTGGCAGCATCCTCGCCAGGTCCAGGTGCCTTGGCCAGGGGGGAGGGGCACCAGTAGGGAGGGGCAGGCTTGTCCAACACCTTCTTGGCACTCGAGGGGGAGGGGAGGAAGTGCCGATGGCGCCTCCCGATACAAAAACGTGGAGAGAATTCTTTAAATAACGGCACGAAACTGAGACTGTCCCCCGAGGAGCCCCCCGCGGGCCTCGGGCTGGGGGAGGGACCGCAGTGCAGTCTCTGCAGTGGACTGGGGGCATTAGCAGCAGCGTTTCTTTCGTTTACTGTTCTTCGTGAGCTTCACCACATCGTTCTGTTGTTGCTGCTGCTGTTTCGCCAAGTTGTCTTTCTTTGCTCGGAGGACCAGCTCTGTGATGCAGTTGAACATCTGTGGAGATGAGAGAGCTAGGGTCGGCTTCAGACCTCGAAAGGAGGCCCCTGCTGGCCTGCACGGTCACTTCCCCACCTCCTCCAGCCCAGCTCTCTACTGCTTGTGAATTTTTTTGTATGTATGTCCTCAAAATCTATCCTAGAAGAGGTAGTGAATTATTTTATACAAAGGTCAAAAAGGAACAAGGTTGCTATTTGGGAGGCTGGGCGGGGGGAGTGCTTAAGCCCAGGCCTTTGAGGCTGCAGTGAGCTAGGATCCCGCCTATGAATAGTCACTGGCACTCCAGCCTGGGCAACAATAGTGAGAATCTAGCTCTTTAAAAAAAAAAAAAAGAAGCCGGGCTTGGTGGCTCAGCCTGTAATCCCACACCTTTGGGAGGCTGAGGTGAGTGGACTGCCTGAGCCCGTGGGTTCAAGACCCGCCTGGGCAACTTGGTGAGACCTCGTCTCTACAATAAATCAAAAAATTAGCCGGGCATGGTAGCGCGCCTATAGTTCCAGTTGGCCGTGCTCTGCTCACGGGCAGAGGGGACCTAGAGCCTGCCCCCTCCATGACACCTCGCTGCACACGGGGCCCAAGGGTCCCACCTAGAAGCTTTCCCAGACCACCAACATCCTTCCATGCCAGGATCCAGTGGGATTCCATCTACTGCCTACAGTCCTCTCCTCCACTTTGCCTGGGTGAGTAACTATCACCGTGGTGGCGCATACAGCAGGCATAAAAAAGCGGAGTCAACATCTAAGAGCATGTACTGTGTGCCACGCACTCAGCATGTCTTCACTCAATCCTCACCAATGGGAAGGCAGGCACACTCCCTCCTGAATCTACAGATGAAGGAAGCCCAGAGGTCAGTTCACTGCCCAAGATCATGCCAGCCCCACCCACAGGCCCCCAGGGGCACAGGTCAGGATTGGGATACTAGCCTGACTCATCAAGGAGCCTATGCTCCCTACTACTGTGCAGCTCATGTCCCCCGAAGCTGTGGGGACCTCCAGCTCCCCTTGGGACTCTGGACTCCACAGAGCCCAAGGCAGGACTCCCCTGAAGCCGGCGAGTGGACCCAGGCTGGGCCTGTGGAATCACAACTGCTTTCTGCAGGCACAACGAAGTGAAAGGGAAGCTGCCCTGGGCTGGAGGCTTAGCCTGCAGGAGCTGAACATCCCAGGAGCCTCTGAGGGGCTTGCAAGTGGGTGCCCACCCCTGAGCTCTGGAGGCCACTGGAAAGCAACCTGGTCTCTGCAGGGAGGCCAAGGCTCCTAAGAAAGCCAGAGCAGGAAGAGGTGATAGTGGTGGGACCAGGGGAGAGCCAACAAGGCAGGGGACTGGAGTGGAAACCGAGCATAGCTTTGGTGTGAAACAGATTTGACACAGCCTCTTACTAACCGGGTGATAATCCTTGAGTTACTTAAATAAATACTTGGAATCTCAGTTTCCCTATTTGAAATGTGGGAGTAATTATATCTACTTCAGAGGACTGCTGAGATATGAGCTAAGACCTTTAAGGGCCTGGCACACAGTAGGCACTCAATAAATGGCAGTTACTATGATGTTTTCTATTGGTCACTGGTACACCCTGAGCAGGCTGGGGTGAGGCAAGGAGGGCTACAGGGTGAAGCAGAGGCAGCAGCCACACTGTCGTGGATGTCCAAGCAGCTTCCACGTTTTTCAGCCACCAGCATGGATGAGCCAGGGTAGCAGGAAGGCAGGTGCCCACTGCCCCAGTGGCCCTTCAGCCAGGCCTTACCTCTTCCACATTGACATTCTCCTTGGCACTGGTCTCGAACAACTGGATCCCCATCTGCCCAGCAAATTTGTAGGCATCTTCTGTCTCCACCACCTTCCGCTCAGGGTCGTCATTCTTGTTCCCCACTTCAAGGCAAAGCAGAGTCAGCCCAGTCCCGGAGGGCACTTCCAGCCACCTCCATCCCATCATTCCCCACCCCTGAGTCCGGCCTCACCTAATATTCGGCACACATCATCACAGTTCTGGTTGATTTCGTGAAGCCACCGCTTGACGTTGACAAAAGACTCGGCACTAGTGACGTCGTACACCACGATGACCCCATGGGTCCCCCGGTAGTACCTGTAAGGTCAAGGTGTGCATCAGCGCTTCAGCCCCAACAAGAGTAGCCCCTTCGCTAGGACCCACCTGCCCACACCAGGACGACAGCCAGGAGATGGTGAGGGGCGGCCCCTGAGTCTGGGCTCCCATCCAGCCTTGGTGGGTATGCCCGCGCTGGGCCTGGCCGGCAGGAAAGCTGCTTCTGCAGCAACGGCTCCTCACACTTGTACCAGGGCACCAGGGCAAAGGTGGGACTGCCCTGAAGCAGCAGACCAGGTCTGAGTCACCCAGGTTGTTGAGAGTCCGCTGTCAGCTTGACATATCTTTGAAATTGTTTTATCTTTCAAATTCAGGCAATTTTTGTACTTATCATCATTCAAAAAAAGTTCTGAAGCCACACCATTCACGAAGCCCTGGCAAAGTTTATATCCCCTCCCCAGGCAGGTGGGGACGAGATACTCTGGCTCCTCCGTGCTGGTGGCAGGAAGGGCATGGACACCACATGGGCATCCAAGGATGGCTGGGAAGAGGGAGCCTGGCAAAGCCACATCTAAACATGCAGACCTCAGGGCCAGCTAGGTATGGAAGGAAGGGAGATGTCAATCGTTCCTCTCCAAGCCCCATGTCCCCATTCATCCTGACAGTTCAGGACAGAGGGAGGACATCAGCCCTGGGGAGAAGAGAAGGACCGGAGCCTGTGCCTCCCCAAGAGCCTTTGCAGAGCCAGAGGCCAAGCAGCAGCCCAGACCCACACTATACAATCAGCCAGAGCTGTCCCCTGGCACCATCTTCCCAAAGTTGCAGGGATCCTCCATCTCCAGGGACTCCTCAGGACACTACATGTGCGAGCCACAAGTAGACAGGTGCTTCCTCCCGACCTGGCTGCCACCTGCCCCAGCCCTGAACACCCGAGGCTTATGCAGACAGCAGCTCCTCCCCCTGCCCCAGTTCGGAGGCAGCATGAGGCCCTGAAGGCTGAGCGAGGATGGAGTGGCCAGGTGAGTGGCTGCAGCTGCACTCCTGTCCACCTGGGCATGGGCTCTCTGGCCAACACTTCACATTTAAGGCCCAATCTGAGGACAAAGACCAACCCTCTCCATCTCTGAAAGGCTGTGGACCTTGGGAAGGTCACCTCACCCTGTCTCAACTTCCTCAACTATAAAACAGGCACGCAACTACTTAACTTGGGGTGGCCATGAGGAATAAAGGAGATAACAGATGTTACCCCAAGGACTTGGGAGCAGTAAACAGTCAACACTGAGTGCTCTTTATTGTCATTATTAATGTGCCTTTAAGGACAATCTGGAGTCCCAGACAGAGGTGGAAGAAAACCGAGAGGCAGACAGGTGGGGCATCCCTGCACGTGCTTTCCCTGAGTGGCCTGCAAGGCTGTGGAGCAAGAGAGGCCCAGCAGGGTCAAGCCCAGGCTGCCCCTGCCCCATTTCTCCTCTTAAGTGCTTCATGCGGCCCACAGCCTTGCTTTCAGGGTGGCTTACTCCTCCTCGGCTTTGGGGGAGCCATGAGAGTCAAGCTGCCTTGGCCCTGGGCCCAAGAACCAGCTCTGGCCTTAGCGGTAGCTCTCCAGTACCGGCTGCTGAGAGCGCCAGCCCAGCACACGGCACAGCTTGGCAGATGCCTTCCAGAGTGTGTGTGTGAGCTGCACTGGAACCACAGGCTGTCCCCTGCCACCAAAGGAAGTGCGAGGAGTGGAATGCCTTTGCAAACTCTCCTTTGCCGAAGATCATTACCAATGCCAAGAAATGCCTATAGCCATGGCCCCAACACAAAGCCCCCCTGCTGCTCCTTGAAAACCTCTGCCTTCTCTGGGGCACAGGGAAGGGGCTTTATCTGAGAGCAGAGAATTAGTTTGGAGATGAGGTCAGGGGCTCAGAACTCTGGCTAGGAGGGCCCTGGAGCTTCTGCTTCCTAGTCCCATAACCACCAGGAACCACTTCCACTCACCAGAACTCTGCTCTAGGCCAGACACAGTGCCAGAGGCTTTGCAGTCATCATCTTATCAAGCTTTGCAACAACCTGCTCCAGCAGACATTTTACCAGTGAGGATGTGACACTGAGAGTGGAGTGAGCAGCTGGAACCCCCCATGCCCAGGTCTGACTCCCAGGTCCAGTGCCAGGGCCTCTCCTCCTCATTACTTCTTCCTCTTACCTCCACCCCCGGCCTCATCCTTCCCCAGTTGCACCTCAGGGCCTGAAATGTCAGCTACTGAGAATGACAACTCGCAAGAGGTGACCACAGGGCTCTTTCTTGTCAGGCTAACAGGCTGCAGTTTCAGTTTCTCTTTTAATGATAAGGTCACACTATTACACCCTGAAAACTCCTGAACTCCCCCCAAGACACCCTCCTTCTTCACTAACAGCCACGAAAAGGTGTTAAGTCTTTTGGGGGGCTCCTCGGTGGGTCCTGAATGACCTCCTGCCTCATGAGGGGCAGAGCCAAGGACTCATGCAGGACAGGATGGCTAGGAGGGGTTAAGCTGGTGTCCACAGGCCACCAGCATGCAGCTCACCCCTTTTTCAAGGGAAAAACCCCTGTTGCCCTTGGGCAGCTGAGTGACTCCTCCAAGCCTCCCCACAGAATGAAGAAGCCAGTTCACCCTCCTTCTGCCTCGCCCAGCCCTGAGGAGCGGACTTCACAGTAGCTGGCAAGGGGCTGTGCTCTCGCTGAAAGTGCCCCAGACGCTCCAGGCTCCACTGCCCTGCCCGAAGTGCTCCTTGTGGCCAAAGGCCTAAGAGTCTCTGTGCCCTGAACACCCTGGCTGGTTTTAACACACAGGAGGATTGCAAAAGCAGGCGACCTGCCCCAGACCCATCCAGGCGGTGGAGGCAACAGGAGCAGGGCCAGGTGCGGGGTAAGAGCCTGTATTTTGGCTTCAGACGGCCTCAGCATCAACCCTGATTAGCAAGCTATGCCACTTCATCTCTTCTGGACCTGTTTTCTAACATGGAGATCATCACAGGACTCTTTATAGGGATTAACTGAAATAAAGTCAGTAAAATCCTCAGCGAGAGGCCCAGCCCAGAGTAGAACATGGAAGGTCAGTGCCTAGACCTGAAGACCCTGACTCAAGGTTTTGCCTCATCCAGGCCTGCACTCTCCAGGCTGCCAGAGTGCTCAGTATCAATCCTGCCCCAAGGAGCTCGACCCCAGATCCTCCACAGAGGATGTGGGGTCAGAGGACCCTTGCTCAGGCAGCTCACCAGCAAGTCGCCACAGAGCACTGCACCTGGGCAGCCCCAAGACTGAGAACTCCCAGGGCTTCAGGGAGTCATGCTCACCACAGGGCTAATCCGGGGACAGAAGCCTCTGCTTCAGGGGCTCCACAAACTCGCTTGCCCTGGGTGGCCCACACGGGCCCATCCCTCCTCCCTGCTTGGCCAGGAGCCCTGTTCTCCCCACACTCCCAGCCACCATGCAGGGGCACTTCATTCCTCACACTTGCCACCCTCCTGAGGGGCCCAGGGTGAGCAGTCAGCCAGAAGTGCACCCTGCTTCCATGCTATAGGGAGGAAAAGGATCTCTGACCGGGAACTTCCTTGTGTGCCTTCCCGCATCCACTCAGAGGAGCTGCTGAGGGTGGGAGTCGGGGTGGGGGCGGCCAAGGAGGTGCCCACAGCAGGCCAGACATCAGCCCAACTCTGCACATGCCACCATGTGGAGCTCACCTTGACCACCTGGGAGCAGACCCCTTCTTAGAGCACCCTCATCTGTAAAATGGGACAAGAACAGTACCAACTGCACAGAACTGCAGGAGAGTGCACCCAGACCACCCATACAATGCCCGAGGCAGAGTACCAGGCATACTCAACATGAAAGCCAATCCCAAAGGCAGACCCTCAGGAAACTAAAGCACAGAGTGTTTAGGCATCTTGCTCAGGGACACACAGTACAATTCCAAATCTGTCAACCTTCAAACCCAGCTCTTTCCTAAAATCTGTCTCATTGACAACCCAGAACCAAGAGCCCCTCCGACAGACAACTGCTGCTCTGAGCTGGATCTGAATTTCTCTCCTGTTTGCATAAAGCCAGGCAACCTGCTGGGCGTAGGGTTACCCAGTAAACAGCTTTGGGGAAGTAGAAAAGGGTGCCCTGGTGGCCTCACATATACCAATTATTTCTCCCAAGAGAGAGCCACCTCCAAGGAGTCAGGGTAGGTAGGTGGCAGGAGCCTGCACAGACTGACCTCAGCTGTCACAACTGACACCAACCAAGAGTAGCTGTCACTAAGCGTTTGATGGGCAGAGCACAACCACCTGGCAAGGCAAATACTACTGCTATTCTCATTTTTAGGTACAGGAGCTGCAGGGCAGAGGCTAAGCTAACTGTCTGAGGGGAGGTGCACGGTCACTGTCCTGCCAGACTCCAGGACCACAGACTCAGCACAGCCTGCCACACAGTACAGCAGTTACACCGTGTCCCAGCCTCCTCTAACATCTTCAGGAAGAGGAAGGACACAGCCAAACACCACCCACTGTGGCCAGCAACAGGCTCACTTCCCAACAGCTCGGGGACCCACCAGTGACACTGCTCCCATGACCAGGCACTGGTTGTTCCACTGTGTCCACGCATTAGTGGCCAGGGTTTCAAGTGGGAGTGGGACTGGGCTGACTCACGTGGAGGTGATAGTACGGAAGCGCTCCTGCCCTGCTGTGTCCCAGATCTGCAGTTTCACCTTCTCCCCGTTGATCTCCACGGTCCGGATCTTGAAATCCACTCCGATTGTGGTGATGTAGCTGCCTGTACACACATAGCACATTAACAAGGCCAGGCATGGTACTCCCGAGACCCGCAGGGCAAACCCTCGTGCTCTGCCATCCCACCCCACCCACTGCAAGTGCCCCACATGTTCGAGTTCCAGGGACACAGCCCTGAACAAGAAAGACAAAGTCCCACACCTACCCAATAAAGCCCACAAGCAAGGTGAGGGTAATAGACAGTACTATGAAACAAATGGATTAAAAAAAAAATTTAAAAGAGGGAAAACATGCTACAAAGAAAACAAAACAGGGGATGAGGCTGGGAAGACAGGGACGGGCTCTTTTAGACTGGCCAGGGTGGGGACATGTCAGCTGTGAGCTGAGATTAGTGGCCAACCCATGACGCATTCTGGGTTTTTCTTTTCTATTCAATTAAAAAAAAAATTCTTCGGTGGCTCAGCCTGTAATCCCACGCCTTGGGAGGCTGAGGTGAGTGGATTGCCTGAGCCCGCGGGTTCGAGACCCGCCTGGGCAGGCGAAACCTCATCTCTACAATAAATCAAAAAAAATTAGCCGGGCGTGGTAGCGTGCGCCTGTAGTTCCGGCTACTCGGAAGGCTGAGGCGGAAGGATCGCCGGAGCCCAGCGGATCGAGGCTGCGGTGGCCGGGAGCGGCCACTGCACTCCAGTCTGGGCGACGGAGTGAGATGCCAACTCA